>JAGDQP010066193.1:0-11313 GCA_022664845.1 Lepisma saccharinum | reverse complement strand
GTCATTCATAACACAAAGTGCGCCATAAATATTCCTTCGCAGACGCCATGTTTATTATGTGTTGATCAACTCGAGTGTGTATTTAACGAAATGATAATGACACCGTTTCTCTCAACACTTTTTGGACTGCTGCTCGTTGGTAGGTGTTTATAGAGCTGCCTGAGTTAATTATTCGCAAGGAACTATATATGTGCTTCAGTAGCTGACGGAAGCTGCGGGCCATAAAGTAAAGTTTATCCCCACTTTCTTACTGACGACACCGAGAAGACCACATTTACGTGGCCAACGTGGCTGTAATTACCAAAAACCATCACACGTAATTATCCAATATGGTCTGAGAGATAGAATTGTACATATCAAATTATTATTTACGGTGCGAGAACATAATTATTGTTAATTACAGTCATGTTGGCGCACAGATGTGATCATTTCCGTGCCGGCCAGTAAGAACATGTAGCCATGCTTGTCTTGATAAGCACGTGGTAGATGTAACCTTGTTTCTCGGTTGCTGCAACTACCATGAACATAGTTGCAATAACCCTTCCAAGGTTACGTCTGGCAAGTAGGATCAAGAAAATAGGTTAAATCAAACGATTTACTTATTTACAGTAAATGATTAGCACAGTTAAAGTAACTTAGAAACTCGGTTGACTTAACCCAGTAAGTTAATCGCTGCAACTGATTGCTAGGTTAAACTAACCGAATGCAGTTAGTTATCATAACCCTTCAAAACAACCTATGCGCAGGGTTAAATCAACCCACTAGATTTAACCTTTTCAGCTGGGTTGCCGTAACCTTGCACTTATTAAGCTCTATATTTACCAACTCACTCGGTTAGATCAACCTTTTTTTGGGTTACTAGTAACCTTTTATTTTTTTCCGTGTATCGGGTGAAAGGCGCTGCCTGTTAGAGAATATTTTCTTCACGGTCGCCATATTGAATCTTGATTGATTTTTTTAAATGGGAAGGTGGTCGTGTAATATTCACTCTGGGCTTGAATTTTACTAGAAATACGTTTCTAAAGTTAGTTTTTCCGTACATTTATTATTGTGAGAGATATGGGTATATGCCTCTTTTTCGCGCGTACGAGCATGGAAACACCCATTTTGTTTTCAAATAACGAAGGGAATGAAACCTAAATTCATGCAAATTATTCCTGGGTATAATGCCCTATCGATTTGGCTTTGGATTAATTTTGGTTTCATTTCTTCTGTTATTTCAAAATAGAATGGTAGTTTCCAGACTATTGCATCATCCATATTTCTCCATAATACATTTATGGCAAAACTGATTTCACAAAACGTATTTCCCCTGAAATTCTAGGCCAGAATGGCATATTACACGGGTCCACTTTCCATTTAAAAAATCGATCAAGATTCAACATGGCGACCATGAAGAGCATATATCCAACAGATAGTGCCTTCCACCCAGTACCCATTACTGTGTATTTTGCTTTCACCAACTTATTAACGTAAGAATATTTCCACACTTTTGATCACTTTCCACAGACAGAATCTGACTTTTATATCATCGATATTTCCCAAAGTAATTGCGCTCGAGTGACCAAAATTTGTATATGCACATACTTTGACATTCTAAACATGACTGAAGAAAAAAATATGTAATTCTTTTCTGCCCCTTCAGTATGTTCGTTTGTCAGTATTTTACACTTGTTGTCGCTATGCTGCCATTCTCTTCAATTCATGTCTTAATTATTGAGTCGTTCACGTACTAACCTTGCACTTATAATACCGTATCATGTAAACAATACCCAAGTCACTTGCAAGAATTAAGATATAAATACGAAAACGGGCTACACAGAGGAAACAAGAATAAACCGCTTGAGTAATTATTGAAAGTTTAGACCAGTTTCGACGGAACTGGAAGTGTACAAACGAGAGAAATGTTTCCTTTTATGTCTGGCTTCAGATATTAACTTTATTTGTATTGAAATCGAACCCTCCGCTATTATAAATTAGAATCACTAGAAGCAACATTTGACAAAGAGAAAGGAAGAAGGAGAAAGTATAACAGGAAATCAAGGTATGATGTCAGCAATAATTAGGGGAAAGCTGAGTTTTGGTCAGTTGTTACTTCAGGGCAATTCCATCGTCACGGGTGGGACAGTTCAACTACATTTTCGTTGTTTTAACATTGAATAAATAATTCACTGTAAATTATTTTGACGTGGTTTTCATTGCACGCTTAGAATTAACTTACAGGTGTTGATATCAAGTGGCAGAATATTATTAACGAAACTAAGAGTTGAAGTATTGAGAAATAAAAAGACGTCACGGGTGGGACAAAAAAAAGGAACATAATCATGCTACAACATGAATAGTGACTAAAACTCTGCGAATTTACAATTGATAATGAAATGGTGGTTTTGTTTTCGAGTTTAGTAAGAATTGGAAGTCTTATGTAATATAGGTAGTTATCGAAAAGTCATTCCCTAATCAATTTAAACGGGCATTTTCAATGTCACGGGTGGGACTAAGTTCAAATTTCTCACGAACAGTTCTATAATAAACAAGGAAAATAAACAATCATTCTCTTGTATGTTCTTTATTATTTCATATACTGCCCCCTAGAAGTACAGAGTGTTTATACATGTTATTACAGTTCCACAAATGCAAATAACTCTGAACTAAATTCCACAAACGCAAATAACAGTCTTACAAATACTATCAAACAAAAATCCGTCAGTAGTATGAAATGGTAAAATGAATTTTCATCAGGCATCTATGGAATTTCACGAACATCTACAGAGGATGGAAATTCGTATATCACGAGGTAGAGGGAGTTGGTTACAGCGGCCTGCAAAATATGCATCGAATTTAAAACGGGTTTTCACACATTTCGAGGAATATCGTAGTTGCATGTGGTTCTTTCAAAGGAATGACTTAATAGTCCCTTCAACATATTTCGTGGAATTATGAATTTACTCACTACTAGAGGTGTATTTTTCCGCCCCTGCCCCTATGCTTCCATCACTATTCCCCTGGAACTACAAATTTACAAACTTTCAGAAATTGTATTGTATCTCAGTAACCAATAGACATAACCATACGTTATATATATAATTCCTAAGTGACAGGCTACAGGCTGGGATGACGGTGTTTACCATCTCACGATTCGACTGAGGCAACAAAGAAACCCTCTTGGATAATCTTAGTCTGGATAGTGGGCAGCAGAACTCGAACCTGCGTACTTCCCCCAAAAATCTAGCCAGGATTTTTTTCTTGCAATCACTGAAACTCATTCATGTATTTTCTTTTGGTCTCTAAAATTCCTACAGCTTTCTTCGGGACAGTGATTTTTTTCGGGTTCGGACCAAGACCACCTTTTTGTAAAAGAAAATCCGGACAGCCTCTTACCGAAGTGTTTGAGGGTTTTAGTACATAGGGGTTCGGGGGATACTTCCACGAAAAACATTTATTATTTAGGTTTTAAGACTGGTTTTTGGGTCCATCCTGAACTTCTTCTGAAGATAAAAATTACTACTAATTTCTCTAAAATAAATTGTACTTTGCCTTATTCAATATTTAAACTAAATTTTTCAGTCACATTTTAAAAATTATTCTCCAAGTCGTCAATAAGAATGGTGGTTCCTTAAGTATGATCTTAGCAAAATTTTATAAATTAAGTCACAAGAGTTGACGTATTACCTAAGCTTTTTAAGAAGATGTAATATTAATTTTGAATTCATTGCTTAAGACTAAATTTTAAATTTTAAATTCGTTTTTCACTAATTTCCACAGACTTATCATTAACAGATTTACACTTTTTTCCAACAAAGTGCACATTTTCGCAATATAAAATGGTATTCAGTTGAAAATGTTAAGTTTTAAATACATCACATACTCCAAATTGACAAAACATAAAATTTGAACTGAAAATACAAAAAATAAATGAATGTGATCAGTCTTATTATGCTTTGCTGTTAATAATTTCACTGATTTTTTTTAAGGATTTTGTAAAGATAACGAGATTTTCCTCGAATATTTCAAATTGGAAAAAATAAAGTTATGTTAGAATTTCATTAGGGTTATAATTTTAGGCTATTATAATTATTAGATAAGTTGCTCTATTAGATTATATGTACATGTGCCATTCTTCCTAGTCAATCAGCTACTTGGGTAGAATAGATAATGATTTTATTCCTCGAATGTTTCAAGTTCGAAAAAAGTGATGTAAGAATTTTATTGGGGTTCTAATTTTATGTTATTATAATAAGTATAAATTGCTTTATTAGATGGTGTATAGACCATAGAGTTGAATATACACTAAAAGCAAAGAAGGCACACAAAATATGGAAATAGGAAAGAGAGGGACGCACTAAATTGATGAACTCGATACAATATCTCCCAACTGTTTTAACACTTATAATTTAAATTATTTTCTAATTTCAATGTGCATCAATTATATTCACGCCCAACTTAATGTTTCGTCCTGTAACAGAAGTAATAATAAATTATTAAAATCTTTTCAAGTTTGATCCTTTCAATTGATTTTATTATTTTATTTCAAGGCATTTAGGCAACTTGGCCTTAGCTGAAGCCGTATTGATAATGATGGGTGAATTTGTGGAATGAAGGAAGTGGAAGGATCCGGGAAAACCCCAAGAATATCGACACACGGTATTTGTCTGCCATAAAGCCCACATGACGCGAGTTGGGATCGAACGGACGATCCTAAGCACTAGAGGTGAAAGCTCTAGCACTAAGCCACAGAGGCCTGTTGCTCCTTTGAAAATAACAAGATACCACCACATGAACGCCCAAACGCTAAACCATATGTTCACAGCATCTTATGATAGAATTGGTAAAACCTTGCATTCGTTCATGGGCGAAAATCCCAGGTAAAAATCTGTATTTTAATGTGTAAATTCTGAATTATAACTAACAATAAAAGTTTGTTGTTGGGGGAATCGTCTATGTTTTAAGACGTATTGAATTTAATATCTGAGAGGAATGCCAATAAACATCTTGTCCTCCATCCTCCACGCAGTGAGTAACAATTACTTGCAGAATTATAAGGAATATAGTAGTTGCCAATAGCCGTTATTCCTGTTCATCTTGGTGAGTAAAAGAAATCAACAAACAATAATCTGGGTTGAAATTTAAAGGCGCAGAAAATCTGAATTATTCTGAAACCTGAATTTCTCCCTACTCCTTTTAGTGAACAGAATACTTTGAGGAACGTGTAGTCGACGGCAATTTTTGCACTTATCGGCAACTGGATTCGCACTTTGGGATTTGTACTCCGTCGTTTTAGCCACTACGTTACGGAGTCACCAATCAAGAAATATGTGGATTAAGGAGTTCCTTAACTCACACATGAAATGTGGGCCATAAACAGTATCACATAATGACTTTAAACATGGAGCGTGTAGAAGATTTATACGAAGCATGTACTATGTTTCCGTTACATATACATTTTAGAACATACGATGTTCTTCCGAACGATATCGGCCAATGTCGATCAGTATCGAGCAATGGCATCTTTTGACAGATTATATATCTCTAAATTTCATATTTTAATATCTCAGTTTCTTTTAAGTTTGTTTGGTTGAAATTCAACACGTGTTTTAAGTTTTTGGAATAGCATTGAATGTCGAGATATCGTACCACACTAATGTCGATCGAAATCGATTGAGACCTGCCAATCATGATCGAAAACCGCGTTATCGGCTCAATATGCTTCTGCTGTTAAGGAAGCCAGCCGCTAGCGATAATCACTTTTTGGTTTGGAGTTTCCGCTGGGGCATGGATATATGTGGATTTGAGAACTTCAAAAATTACGTAATCGGGCAGTGATTATGTCATTAGTTACGCTAAAGAAAATTACAAATATATGAAAATAAAATGGTACACAATTAAACTAACCCTTCTTTGCAATATTGAAATCTTCTAGAAATTCATAATTATTCCCATTCAAAATATTGTGCAAAGAATTTAATGTTGTATATCTCCATATTTTCAAAACATCTTGAATCTTTTGCTATATTTGCTTGCCGTGCACCTGTAGCCTTTTCTAGCTTATTCACAGCAGATAAAGACAGTAAAACTGTCTCATAAAACCTTCCCTGCTAATATTACTCAGGACCTATCAAATTCTCTATACACATAAAAAAAACACGACAGGACAGCAATATGATTGGCCTATAATATGTTTAAGTTCAAAACACTTCTGTATAAGAAAAATCAAGACATGATATTTACGTTTTAACAAAAGTAGAGACAGACAATATAAATTTTTACTGAATTACTTACTTTTTCATTATTTATTTTTATATCTGCTCTTAAAGTCATATGCACTCGTGCATATGTAAAAGATGTTATCCCGAAGTCGGACATTTATCAGGATCGAGCGGTCATGATTCAATTAGTAGAGAGAGGCATTTGAAAGGTTCTGGGTTCGAGTCCAATAACCAAGTAGCCTTGATTGAGGTTTCTCCAGGAATTTACTCAGTCGTATCTGCCTAATGCCGGGATCATAAGGTCAAACTAATCTCTGAATAACATCTTTCCGTTTTCCTGTCCCACACCATATTCCGGTCTGATCCAGAAATGCCTAAAAACTATCAGTACAATTTAATTTATTTCTACCCATCAGCATCAGCTTTGGTTTATATCGACTTAATCATCCTTGAATAAGGCATAGTGAGTGACAAGGCGTTAATCGTAGCCAGATTGTCACACTATTTAAATATTTCTTCTTTTTCCTTCGTCAGAAACCTAACCTCGTAAAAAACGGATAATTCAAATTATATTTTACAGCACATAACATTAGTTTCACATGTACCTCAAAAATTTGACTTAGAAGACATTAACACCTTAATACATGGAACTACTCAATTTGACATGAAAAGGATACCATGCCATTTAAATTTATATGTAACAAATCAAGAATTGACTCAAAAGTATTGTCATGCAGGATTACTTTTGGATGGTAAGGAATAAAGTGGAAGGAAATTGGAGAACCCCAAAAAACCCACGCACACGATGTTTAATAATAATAATAATAATAGGAAGAGACAGACTCGTTAACAGCAATAGAATAATAGTGTAAAATGTTAAATACTAATAATCCACCACCAATAATGTGTATGATAAAAAGCTTACCAAATGTTTTCGGCCGCCTCCAATGGATGGATTGTATTAACACAAAAAACACCAAGCGCAACTTGCTCTTCCACAACTGCACGTGGTCACTGACAGTTGAAAAATAAGACTACCGCATTTTTCTTCTCCCCTCACCTTTCAAATTCACTCTCTTCTCTTCCCAGTTCAAGGTAACAATCTTCCTTCTCTCAAGAAAACCAAAGAAAGAAAAAAAACTTGAGAAGCAGTTTAGTTGCACATAAAAGAACGCACTTCCACACGTACGCACACGTTCACACGCATTGTCATCATAAAACTAAAAAGAGAGAAAATATCTGTCATTTCCAGGCGCGTTTCGGTATTGAGAAGGTTCGCATTTCAACTGCTAAACCGCCACTAAAATGTGTTTCCTATTCCCTAATAAGTAGGTCATGCGCACTAGCGCGTTATCTGTATAACAATGCTCTTCTTCTTCTTCTTCTAATTCAATGTTATTCTTTTAACAGCTAGCGCACATGTTTTTTTCGGGAGGAGAGAGAAACAAATTGTGTGTGTCAGTTGTAACTTCCCGCGGAAAAGAGAAAATAATATTGACAGCAGGTTTGGGTTAACTAGGAATAAAACGGGGCAAACAAAATATTAAACACACACACACACACACGCACTCAACCCGTACTTTTTTTAACAACTTCTGGTTACAACAGCTTGTCCGTTGCAACCAGTCGTTTAGGTTGCCGAAGTGGGCTAAACCCTCTCGATCCATAGTTGTTGCGTTGAGCGCATGCGTGAACCAAGAAAACTCGCGCCGAACTGGCGCGTTAGCGATCATATGGACATTCCTGCAATAGGATTTACCTACATGCGTGTACGCAACAACACGTTGCTGCATGTATTATTCAATCTCTTTGATCTCGCTTCTCTCAAACGGGTTTGGTGATGAAATAATTTTATGAGAAGTTTTGTAATCTTTTCCTTGGAGAAAAACTACTGAAGACTCGTCCCATTCATAATTTTTAATATAAATATACATTGTTCCAATTTAATGAAATTTATATTGACAGGCACGGTTTATTTACCTAGGTAACTGCCTGGAAACGTCAAGCGCTATGAGCTTCGCACAGTTTGGTCATCATTCGGCCTGAGCTTTAGATGCCTAAAGGTCATAAATAAAATTGAAATTCAAGATCGATCATCGTACATGAGATTGTGGATACATTAGACTAATTGCTTATTAGCAGTAGATATGACTAAAATCTGAAAGAAGTTCATTTTATAACCCATACAGCTCACATATCTAAATTTTAAAAAGTTAATAATATTTTGGGGGGCGGAATGTATTCTGGAAGAAAATCACCCTCATTACTAATAAAATCGTCTTTGCCTTTGGCCTCTGAGGCCCACAAGGAAAATGTCATTTTTTCACGCGGAAAATATTTTATACTGTCTGATATGAACTTTGGGTATCAAAGACATCACATGGTTTTCTTCTATTTTATTACGATTTTTCTAAGTTCGGTGTTGCTAGCTATATCTATATAGTTGTGTACGTGACAATTTTTCTCTATGTTAGTAGCTATGACATATTTCTTATACTTGTTTCTATAGAAAAACAATCAATAAGATCAAAAGCACCTTAGTACAGTATAGTATATGCACGAAGGCACCTTCATACCACATTTCATTAGATATCATATAACATATCATATATAACATTTACAGTATTCTGTTTATAACCCCTTACTACTACCAAGGGTGAGGGCCTCCGAGACCCACAACGCATTACTTAAATTATAGTTGGAACAAGACAAGCAATAAAAAAAAGAACCAAGTATGCTGTATCAACAATAGGTTGAAGCCTGAAAATATCATTATTTTTTTAAGATATTTTGTCGAACTGGAAATGTTAAAAAAGAAAAATTAAAAAATTAATTTGTTGGCCTCTGATCTCCCCCCCCCTCCCCGTCATTAGTAATACTAGGGTTAATGTACTTTTGTATAGCATCCGAAAGGCCTAAAATAATGATTGCTGAATTCTTGTTGTGAATTTGATAATAATGTAAATAAGAAAGTCTGTCATTTGGTTTGTCCATTTTGTTTCTATATAAGAGGAAGTAGTTCTTTTGTTTTCTGAAAAACAATGATTTGTGACTTATGCGCTTCTAGCTATCAGGTACATAAATAAACAAACAGTCTTTCAGTACCTTTTAAAACTAAATATAGGGAAACATTGATTTTGCACAATGATCCTTAAGATAACGTCTTCTCTAGGACATCATACTGAGAACAGAAATTTAACAGCCATCCCTGTAGTTGTTTTGCGTGTAATAATTTCTGACTCACTACATTATAGGCCTATATAGTAAACAGACATTTATTTAAGTACTGTCTATATTTAATGAGCCAAAATATTCTATATTCTAAATTAAGGTAACCCAAAACTGAAACAGCCAACTAAAGCTAAGTGAAAAGCTATGGATTTCTAAATACTGGGAAAACTAGAAAGAATATCATGAAGAACGGTAGTTTTTCTAGTGACGCTGGCAAGTGAGTCTGTTAGCGACACTCAGCTAGTTTCGGATCTAGCGAACTACTGTATAAGCCCGATTTTGATGCTTGAACTTGCATTTGAAAGCTCTTTGCCATACTAAGGCATAGAAAAACAATGGATCGGTACTCTCTGGGGCCCCTTAGGGCGGTGCGAAAAAAATTCAAAATTTCACATTTCAGATGATTACACTGATCCCAGACCATATAGCGGCCGAAACTTGCGGAATCTTAATCTACGCTTTAGTACTTTTCAAACGAAGTATCAGAAGTCAAAATCGGTAAAGGGGTTCAAACGTTACGACTTTTTTTTAACCGAATCACATAATTTTTACAAATGATAGAAAAACGTGTCTGTCATTGTCTGTCTTTTTTTTAGCCACAAATGATTGATACCGGGTGCTCTTGGAGGTCAATTGCGGCCCGAAAAATTTGGGATAAATCGAAGCTTATTATTTTTATAGCAGTTACCGTTTACGAGATACGGAGCCTACCATGGTCCATCTGTATGAAAACTATGCAGATTTTTTAATAGGTAACCTTACGAAATAAGTGATATCAGTATAAAATTCTCTTCGGGATAAAGAGAAAATTGACGCAAGAATTTTACTCACAAAAGAAGTGATTTTGCGAGTGATTTTCTTTATGTCACAATGGCGGAAGAGAGAACACTAAATCTCTTAATTTTAAATTTTATTACAAAGGAAACACTTCCGCTATCGTGACACAAAGAAAGTCAGTTGCAAAATGGATATCACTTCTTTTGTGAGTAGAATTCTTGTGTCACTCTTCTCTTTATTCCGAAGGGTATTTTTATATTAATTGGATATGCATATATTAGAAGATGAACGTGGGCCGCGTGAAGTGCTCACCTCTGGTGCGCGGAGTTCTCGGTTTGATCCCTGCTCGTGCCATATGGATTTTTCTGGTAGACAAACACCGTGTGTGTGGGTTTTATCGGTGTTCTCCCGTCTCCTTCCACATTCTTTATTCCACCAATTCTCCCGTCATCATCCATTCGGTCTGAACCAAAGTTACTTAAAAGACTAAAATAAAATTGCAATTCAAAAACGAACGTGCTGTGCCCACTGTTTTGATGAATTTCTCACACTGTCTTGTGCAGTTATTTGAATAATTTAAAAGCGTGAAGAGTCTAAGTGCTAGAACAGTTTTTTTTTTTTTTTTTGTTAGATTTGTTGTATAGGAAAACATCATCCTAATGTCTACCGGTAGTGGAAATGAATAAGATCTCTTTAAAAAAAATGCTCAACCGGACAAAGCACGACTGTTTGAAATAAGATAACCCAGTTTCAATCAGTTATATTTTGTTATCTAACCTGATCAATAATTCTGTCTAGTTTATGGTAGACTTCATATTATTATACATTTATTTAAACAAACATCGTGAATGGTATAGAGTTAGAATCATGTACAAAGTTATTGCGACAAACATTTCTGAAACATGTTATATTTTCTCATGTAAGATATTAATAACAACAAGTTAGTAAATTTATAAAAATAAACTATATTTTCAGCGGGAGAATAGAATTGAAATATTAGTATTTCAATGTTCGCAAAACCATAAATATTGCAAATGTGAATTGGCACTTGCTGATATCTATGCAACCCAAAGAGCAGCGGAGCGTAATGGGTTATCGCAAA
>JAGDQP010066191.1:0-11313 GCA_022664845.1 Lepisma saccharinum | reverse complement strand
TGTCTGGTAGCCCTAGACAGAAGTCGTTTTCGAATGTTTCTTTCTAATAAAAACAATATTTCTTTCCAAGGATATTTATTCTTCTAAAACAACTAGCCAGGGATAAATGCCACGGAGACAAATAGCCAGGGATGAATGCCTTAATCTAGGGAAACTTCCCGAAAAACAAATGGTCACCCTATATTGGGACCGCTTTCCAAAATTTCATTATTGCTTGTCATTTGTTCAGTAACTTCAAAAAATAATGAAAACTGACACACATACACACACACACACATACACTCGCAGACTAGGTACCGATTCTCAATTCTCAATTAGCGAGGACGCAATCGGGCATCTAAAAAATCTCTTTCCTGCCAACTAAATCGTTCTTATTCCATGTTATAGTCGCCTCATATCTTGATTATTGTGATTTAGTCTATTCTGACCTTATGGAAGAATTAGTGCAACGGCTTTTAAAGTGTCTAGAAATCATATACAGGGTGTAAAGAAATATACAGAGACGAATCCTGACATCGAAACAAGAAAACAAATCATAAAAACATGAGTCGAATTCCGCTTCGTTTTCGAGATATAAGGATGGCAACTTACAGCCAAAAATCGACTTTTCGCTTTGGAAAATACAATGAATATTTCGTCATAAATCTTAAACGATGCACTACAATAAACTTTAGTTTTCAGAAGGTGATTTGCATAATACATTGGATATTGTAATTTAAAAACGGATGCCATCTGAAGGTCAGTATTGCCAACATGGTACCTCGTTTATTTTTTTCCAAATGGCACTGCGGCAGTTTATTGGAAATGTGACATCCTCTAGTGATGGCAAATAACGTATGTGAAACATATAATGCAGTGTTGCAGACTATGAATTGTATACCAGATTAAACGCGAAAAATTGGAAAGTTTCTTCAAAAGAAAGTACATACTATAACAGTTTGGAACACTGTGTTATGTGTTTCACATATTAACACATCGTTTAAGATTTATGGCGAAATATTCATTGTATTTATCATTGCAAGGAGTCTATTTAGGGCTTCAAGTTGGAAGCCCTGCATCTCGAAAATGAAACGGAGTTCGACCTTTGTTTATGGGAACTTTTTCCTTGTTTCGATATCAGGATTCACCTTCCAAACTTTGTAACCATCTTTTCTTTACTCGGTGTACATTCAATATTAAATAATTTGGTGTTCTATCTTCACGCTTGAGTAGACTTTTGGCTCTAATTACGGAGCCCGTAGAAACCTACATAGGCTTTTGTATGGAGTGCTTATGTGACATGAACCTTTATACCTCTACTGAAATCTCAACTACTTATCCGAATTTCATGCCTGTAATACAAGATCTTGGAAATCCAAACTGATGTCTATTTTCCTGTGGAATACTCTGCTCACTTTAAATAAGAGACCTTGATTCCCTGACTATTTTTTTTTCCTATAAATGTCAGCGATTTCCTTCGTTGTTAACTGTAGTCTTTTTGTAATTTCCCAAAAGCACGATTTCATGTTCCTTGTTGCATAGGATCAACATTTTAGTCACAACGTGCATTAACTGTCCTTCTGAAAAAATCCTGAATTCACCATAGCTGAAATTTTATGTGTTACAGTAAGTGATTAGGTTAATTGCTCTGTATTACTTTTCCCATAGAAAAGGTTTCTATTTTTTCCTTACGAAATAAATAAGTGAAATAACATTCTTAGACTGCAAAGCCATGTGACCCATTTTGTATTACGTGATGATGATGATGATGGAGAGCGTTCTTGCCTAGAGGGAGGCTTGTGACCCAAACTCCTTGGGCTAGGGGGAACAATGATGGGTTCCAATACCTTCCATCAGTTGGAGATAATAAGAATCTAAAGCACCCGGGTGTGACCGAACCTGTAATTCTTTGGTAACAGGGTCGAGGGTAACCATCATCCAATAGGGGAGGACTAGATATATTAGTCGAACGGAAATGTTCCATGTTTTCTTTCATTATTTATAGAGTACATATTTCTGTTCTCTTTCAGAAATTCACTGATGGAATTGGTGGCTGAGTAACCTGTAAATGGACTGAAAACTCTTCCCCTATCCGCTTACGTCAGTCATAGTACACATCACGTACTAAAAGAGACACAGAAGAATCACCGGAGAAGAAGAAATAGACAACCAGAATAAGAAGAAAAGGGGAAGAAAGGAAGACAATGTTGTAGACGAAGGAGAAAGGCAAGAACACATCGGTCTTGCATGTTTGTGTTGCGGAAACAGACTGTCTTGCTCCAAAAAAAAAAAACCTTCAGTTCAACCTCTGCGCTGTAGAGCCGAGGTTTCTCTCTTTGATCCTTAAAGTAAATACTACAAACACGCTACCTCTTGATGTCAACACACAAACGCAGAGAGAGAGAGAGAGAAACCAGACGAAAGAAGCGGAAGAACTATTTTTTGAGCCAACAAGGAGAAAAATAGTACTTTTGGTCTACCGCATCCCCCCATCGTCTTATTCTATTTCGTCCTTTGATTCTTTTTTGTTTTTTAACGAAAATACTATACCCCCCCCCCCTCCCGAAAGAATGGAAAGTGAGAGAGACAGAATGAAATAAAAGGAACTTGGGGACAAAATACGATAGAAATTCCAGTTGAATTGATTTCTACTTTACAACTGATGGAGGAAGGCAATCGGAGAATGATGTGCGGTAAATATGGTTGGAGACATTACAAGCACACAACTTCTCTCTCTCTTTCTCTCTGAAGGTCTTCGGCGGACGAAGAAGGTAGACGAAAAGGGAAGAGGAGGAGATAAATGCACAAAAGGTTAAAAAAAAAGCAAAGAAAAGAAGAGGACTTTTCTGACATTCAGGACATTTCTTTGTACTCTGCCGCCGCCAGTGTAGATGGGAATAGTTGCTGCTGCTGCTGCCGAAATTGAAGTGTGCATGGGACAAGGCAGAAGGGTCGAAGGATGGATACTTAATGGAAATGGAATCTGAGATGCCTTCCTGTTCTTTTTCTTTAAATTTTTTATTTTCTCTTTTTTTGCGGGGAGGAGGGGAAAAGGTCCGTCTTTTTTTACCGTATGTGCTCACACACATACGTGTGTATGTCACAACAACAACAAAAAAAGACAGGACGCGCTGCTAGCAAATGGGATGACATCCTCTCCAATCTCTGCTTTCTTTTAAACATCAAACAAATAAATACCTTAGCTCCTCTTCTAATTATTTAAGGCTACTAACAAGAAAACATGTATAATGTTTAACATGGTACACAAATGCTAACCAACAACCACACACACACACACACACACACACACACACACACACACACACACACACACACACACACACACACACACACACACACACACACACACACACACACACACAAAAGTATGAAGAACATTGAAAAATCGGAGACAAGAGAAATGGCGGACTTATTTATCATCTTCTTCTTCTCCTTCTTCTTCGAAAAGGAGAATTAAACAATAACACGTGTTTGGAAACTAGTTTTGAAATAAAGTCCAAATTACTTTCTGTCATCAACGTAAATTGCAAACGTATTGTTTTTAATATATTGTTTGTTTATTTATGTATTTAATGAATTAATTGTTTTGTTGTATAATTTATTGGTATCCGCATTCTGAACTTTATACTAGTTACCTTAATTGTTTAATTAGTTACAACAAGATCTTGTGTTTATTCTGCGCATGTCAAACATTTACAACCAACAGTGTTTACGTAGTTAACACACACGCCGCTAGCTGGCCCGACAATACTTACTATTGAATTTTAGTCAATATCGTGAAAGAGAATGTTATTCTTATAATTAACGTCGCGAACTGCAGTGGAAACTTCCAGCTTTATATTACGCCAGAATGGATTATTAGAATTATCTTTGATTGAACAAATTAGTATCTACAAATGATGGATCTCACTAAAATCTAAAGAATGCACTTATCTTTTGAATGCAAGGTTCCAGATGGGTAATGGTGACACAAAAGATCTTAGCTACTTACGAGAATTACGAAAAAGCAGACTGGAAAAAATATGAGACAATAATTGAGAAACTTATCAACCAACAACAATTCTCCTTTGAATCGCCTACAGACATTGAAAGATCCAATCAAATTATAGTTAATATATTAAAACAGGCTGGCAATGAAACTCACGAACAAGTTCATTCCGCATTTTAAACAACTTCCAGTCAACATTATTATCTTAAAAAGACACAAAAGAACTCTTACTAGACGATATCATAGACAACGAAATGATCTTCTAAAAACTCACATTAATAAATTATAGAAACAAATCAAAACAGAAATTGGAGAACTTAAATTTGAAGAATTTATTTCCAACCTTTATAATGCATATAGGCTCAACCCTCCATCATTTTGGAAGAAATTCTACACAAAACATGTACAGAGGACAACAAAGGAAGCAGGAGGATTCCAATATTCAGGAGGCCTTAAATCCCGAACTAAGCAAAAATACTTCAGAGGCGAATAATATAACAGCAATACTAAACGAAACTCTATAAGAATACACATGCCTAAATGGGTTACTTGAGTATTGGCATTAACACTTCCAAACAAATCACATCAACAATTAAATTCAGAAATTAACTTGGCATCAGAAGAAATGTTGCAGTGCCATCTTAACATTTTGAAATCTGTAGATGGGCGCTGTAATACCTCATATGTAATTTTTCGCCGCTACAATACTTTTGATGTTACTAAAGCTAGAAATATTTACGTCTTGAAAATAATTAAAATTGGGCTGTATTTGCTACACTGGATCGATTACAGCGCCACTGATCAGGTTTGGAGAAGAAACTGGAACCATTTTCAGAGGTGTGATTGAAATGGTCGGAGTAACATAATTTGGATCTGATAGTTAGTGGGTTGCCACTAACCCACTTCAACCACTAACCCACTTCCATAATATGCCGATTGAATGAAAATTTAAATTTAGTTTTGTAAGTTCATAACCAATGTCAAGTAAAACAAGGAGCTTCCAGTGTAGTGATATTGTTATGGTAAATGTTTAAATTGGATTAAGTTCGAGAGATTTTGTTCATGAAGTTTGCGAAGAAGCACAAGGGAGATGAAGCAGTAAAAGTTGTTTTAAAAGATTATAAGGAAGATCTGCTAAAATTGGAATCAAATTCAGTAGAAATATTTATAAACCACGTAACTAAGAAAAATTGTAGGAAATTAAACTCGGAATGTAATTAAGTTAAGTGACTAAAGTAATTGGATAGATTTCTTGTGAAGTGTTAAAATAACAGCGACTGGAAGTGGTGTTAAAATTAAAGTAAAGCTAGATTGCTTTTGTGCTTTTAAAAAGCAAGAAGTGAGCTGAATCGAATCAATTGAATTTTCGTTTATAAAGTTAGGGCTTAGCTAAGTGGAAGTATTATTCGGGAAAGACTTAAGTTTGTGCGAACAAGAGCAAAGTTGATTAATTTAAATAATTGTAATTATTAAAAAGGTGAACAACAGGTATCATTCTTTTTCTTTGGAAATGTTATTAGATAGGAATGGTGAGTTCGTTGGAAACTTTTCGATTTTATTGGTTGTCCACGTTGTTATCGCTCAGGATGGTTTGAATGATGGTGTTCAAAGTTCCGACCTTAACGTTGAATTTTTGATATTCTATAGTTTCATGATTCGATTAGTAATAATTATAGTCTTCTGTGGTAAGGGATTTTTATTCAAGATAATTATTGTTTTTCGTGGGAACTTGCTTGAATTGGTGCTGGGCATTTTAGACAAACTGTAACAATCTTGGCGTATTGACATGTTTTTGTGTGGGTGTATTTTTGGCGGTCAAATGGTTCAGTGAATGTTTAGCATTGGTCTTCGTTTCTCATTTGTTTCTAATTTTCAGATTTTCTCTGAGATGTGTGCTACTGGGATTATTATAATTTGGATTTTGAAGTGTTTTCTCCTTCGAATTAGTATGAATAGTGGAAATGAAATGGTGGAATGTGTGAGTCTCCTTTGTTTCGCAAGCTTTAAGTGATTATCAGCATAATCCATTGCTATTATTCTAAAAGTGGTGCGAAAATACAGGGATGTTTTGTTAAGCTTCGAATTATTCTTAAAGTGAACTGTTGTCGGTTAGGACAAGTTAGTTTTTCTTGCGATTGTGTAGAATGAGTGATTGAGTCTTCTGATACTAAAACTAAAGTTTTGATGATTAAGTAAGTCAGGTTTGATACATTTTATTATAGCGGATCGGGTTCGAATCTGCGTGCTACTTCGTTGTAGTTGCTTTTGGTGTGGTTGTGACTAAAGTAGTAAGAAAAGGAAGGTGACTCTTGGTCAAACTAAAACTTAGATTGAATATTGAATTTTTCAGTTTTTACTATAATTAATTTGGGTTTAGATCAAAAGTGTAAAACTTAACGGAACGAGTTTAAATGAAGTTAATTAGTTAGGAAATTAAATTGAGGTTAGAGTCTTTTGACGTCTTGATTGATCCTTAAATATTAAATTGAAGTATTAATGCGATTTGAGCGGTGTAGATAGAATTATTGTTAATTTTTGCGTTGTTGATGTGCAACCTTTCGAAACGTCGATGCGTTAGGCGAACTTAACCTTGTTAATACAATTCTTCTGGAAGGAAACTTATTGAGAGATTATAATATATTTAATTTGTAGAGTTTAGTGGCATAACTAAGTAGAATCAGTGTGATTTGAATTTTCGGATTGTAAAGGAAACCAGATTAAATTTTGTTGTTGTTTCAAACCCCCACCCCCACCCCCTCTAAAATATACTTAATTGTGTTTGGATTTTCTCTGGAAAATTATAGCGGGTTGGTTCGTTTGTAAATTTAAGTAGTCTTGTTGAGGATACTGAAACCTGATCTTGTTTTGGCTGATGTTTTGAAATTTCTTAATTTGAAGGAATGAATTACGGCGTTTTTGTATGAGCATTATGAAGTGTTTGGAACTTTATGATATTTTTGTATTTGTAAGTGTTGATGATATACTTTGGTTAATATAGATCTTCGTTGCTTATTAGATTGATTTGAAGTGAATAACTTTGATTCTGAAGAAATTGTTACCGAGCTTCTCTTAGGAATGTCATGGAATGTTACAGTAGTAATGTAAATAAAATTGATTAATAGAGCCTTTGGTTTTGATTGTTTATTTTGCAGTGATAGTTGATGCAATCGTCATATTTAGTGCCATACAGCCAGAGGCATCATGTCCGGCTGTCCGAGTTTTCTAGTTTTTGTGTCTTTGCGCGCGAATTGAATGAAAACCGCTGATGCTTGATGTCACAGAGCCTTTCAGAAAGAAACTTAAAACTAATCATCGAAAGTCATCATCGGATGTCAACAAAATAACAAAGTAAAATTACAAGAAAGAACAACAATAATAAACCTTTTTAGCTTTAGACAGCACGCATCCAAAATAATTGAAAATCACCAACTAATTGGAAATACTATACACGTCTCCACGGATTATAACGTTGGCCCTATAAACGATAAAAGAAATATTGAGTATATAAGACGAGCTACAAAATTGAATAATGATAGCACAAAACTATTTTGGAAACGCACACGAGTACTTCAGTGTCTCCAAGAAATCAACATGAAAACTGCGCCCATGCGCCCACATTCCCATAACCTTTCATTCTTCCTCAGATCAATTAATCAATTTCCCATTTTTCTTATTTCCTTTTAATAGTAATGGCTAATTATTATATATGGAATTAATTTATAGATCAGACCTAATTAATAAACTTCTTTTTAGCTTAAACAAAAGTAAAATCAGGATACACTTCCAAGTTGTTCTTAATAAAAAAAAACAAAAAAAGCGAGCCTTGCCTGTTGGGGCGGGTCTCCTGGATGGGTGCCTGGTGCAGGGTCGGACTCGTTTCATTTAAATATTAATACTGTGACATCCCAAAATAAATATCTATTTTCAAAGGACGAAAGTGGCCTGAGAAGGCCAGAACGCCTAGTGACCTGGGCAGTAGCGTAGATAGGAATTTCTCAAGGGAGGGGATATGTAGAAAATTACATCCTTGGATCTTATGCAACCAAATACAACAACATTTAAAATATCTTTCTGTAATTTTAGACCAGCATAATCATGTGGGAAAGTATACAAGAATAGATTATATCATTGTAGTTTGCTTAGTTCAGTTTCAAATTCGATTTTGTCAAGAACGAAGAGTTTCACGACCAGTATTTACTTTTGCGCTCGCTTTGATGACAGATTTATCTTCTAGAATTTCCAGTTCGTTCAGTCACATATAAAAATTTCAATTTTTTAAAGATATATTTATTCGCTTCAGAGTATAAAATATCATCTCTGGCTTAAATGTGAGTGCGGCTTGTAAGCACTTTTAAACAGTTCGGTAATTTGATATGCTTTCGTTGTATCAGCTTATCTCGCCATAAGTAATGTCATATGTGCGATGAACACTACAATGATGCCATCTGACGAGAGAATAGTAAAGTAGACGGCACGTTCCATAGCTGAGTCATATAGGGCACTTGTTTGAGCAGCAATATGTAGAAGGAGAACGGTCTACTTCACGTTTTGGAAGTGTGGCTTGTGTTTGATCATGGCAGTGTCGGAGGACCACATACGGTATGTCATGCTGTATGACTTTCACCAGGAACATCCAGCCAGCGTAGCGGCACGAAACATCAATGCCGCATATGATCAGGGTGCTGTGGATATGAGAAGTGCCAAAGCTTGTTTCAGATTTTCGATCTAGGAACACCAGCCTCACCGATAAGCCGCGAGAAGGGAGGCCTGTGCAGCTGGATAATGATGCACTGCGAGCAGCGGTGGAAGCAAATCCAATGCTAACTGTTGAAGAACTGACCAGCTAACTCCATGTCATCCATTCGACCGTTCATCGTCATCTGCAGGGCCTTGCGAACGTGTCGAAACTCGGGAAATGGGTATACCCCATGCGTCAAGCCCCAGCAGAACCAGCAGCGAGTTGACATCTGCAGTTCCCTGCTCACCCGTCAGAGACGTGAGTCATTACTGGACAGAATGGTAACCAAGGGATGAAAAGTGGGTCATCTACCATAACATTACACGCAAACGGCAGTATGTATCTAAAGAGGGGGACCACAGGAACCGTGCCAGAAAAGGCTCACCACCCCTCAAAAGTGCTGTTGTTTGGTGAGCCTTTTCTGGATATCCGTTGGATAACTCCTCTTAAGCTTTTGCCACGTAACCAGACCATCAATGCACATGTCTACTGCCAGCAGCTTGAACGTCTACGGACTGCATCGTTGGAGAAACGTCCTGCTCTAGTTAATCTCAAGGGTGTGCTCATCCACGGTGATAACGCGCGCACACACACGACAAGAAGGACCTGTGATAAGATCGAGGAATGTAGCTGGGAGAAACTCCCCACCCGACGTTTTCACCAGATCTTGCAGCAACAGACTACTGTCTTATTCGCAGCCTGCAAAAACACATTTCCGGGAAAACAATGGTAAACGCTGACGTGCGGCGAACAGTGGGCCAGATCTTTGCTTCCATAACCGGTGACTTCTTTCAACGAGGGATTCAACAACTGGTCGACAGGTGGCGGAGTTCGATGGAGACCATTTTACTGGCTATTTTCAAGGTAAGTTATCGTTCTTTTCCTCACGGTAAAAATACCACATTACTTATGGGATAAGCTGAGAGTTTGAATAGAACGTTATACTTGTATTTGTTTCGCTGTAGAAAGTTTCAATTAGTGTCGAATAATACAAACGAAAATATAAGTTTTTCTAACTTTGGGAGTCTATATTCTCGTGCTCAGTGTCTTCATTCCAAAAATAAATAAAAAAGATTAATGAAACTTCAGATAACACTTTTGTTATGGTACTAACGTTTTTGTTAGTTGATTTTTGTAGCTATTTGATATTCTAGACCCATATTTTTTTTTCATACAGCTCAGTGACGTATCCAAGGGAAGAGTTCAGAGGGTTCTCCCAAATGTCGGTATCTGTGTAATCTTAGCATAATTTTAGGCGTGATTATGTACTTATTGTCAATTTCATATTCAGACCCTCTTTGAACCTCCCCTAATTCCTAAATACCCTAAAAACTAAATCGGAATACATGCATGAAAGAGTTGTCTTATACTGTAACTGGATCTTATTTTCTAGATTTTTTTAGATATCCGAAGTTCATATAGGTAGAGTCAAGGGGTGTGGATATATCCCCCCTTACCTACGCCACTGGCCCTGGGTATTTTGCATTTCATTCAATTCATTTTAGAAGATGATTAATAGAAGACGGAATAGGAAATCTCTGCGCAAATCCTTTCCCCATAAAATAGATAATATAGAGGTCACCTCCAAAGACATCTTAATCGATATTTTTTTTACCATAAATATAAAACAAAATGTAGTGAACATGTTTTCAACAATATTAACGATATACAATCAGAAGTAATTCAGACTTTTAGTTGGATTCGACAAATTATTTCGCACAATGAGGACATCACTAGATTAGACAGAAAGGATGACCACCTAGGCAATGTAGATATCCTACTACAAGATATTACAGCTGAGAAAATTCTTCCTGTTGTAAATAAAAAGAAAAACACTTCACCTGGACGTGATGAAATACCGTACTTAATGCTTTTAAAATCTTCCAAATCTCTTTTTTCCGTTCTGTCTGCACTACAATTCAACACTCAAGACTGGTTTTGTTCCCATTCATTGGAAGAATGCATCCACCATACTAATTGCTGAAACTCAGATCCTATAACATTGACAAACACAATTCCAAAAATCTGCGAAACAATTTTGGCTCACCAACTATCTAAATATTTGGAGGAACTAACCAACTTTCCCCATATCAAGCAGGATTCAGAAGCAAAATTTCTACCATCGATCAATTACTTAGGATAACCACTGACATACAATGTGCATTAAATAGAAGATACAGAGTTGGTGTCATATTCATGGACTTGACCAGTGCGTTCGATACCGTTTGGCATGATGGTCTGATGTTCAAATTACACAGACTTCAACTTCCCACCACATATATTAGATGTATATTTAATTTTTTGAAAGACAGGACCACCCTTATTAAAATAAACACAGATCTCAGTAAAGACATTCAAATTAAAATAGGAGTTCCTCAAGGTGCAGCTCTGAGTCCCATCCTTTACTTAATGTATGTCAATGACACACCGCTTCCAATAGATAATTGTAGAAAGCTAGTTCTATTTGCATACGATACTGCATACTGGTCCATTGCCAAATCCTCTAAAGATGTAATTCGTAATCTGGGATCAATCACGGAAGAATTTGTCCAATGGTGCAATGCATGGCTTCTAACTTAAATGAGAA
>JAGDQP010066190.1:0-11313 GCA_022664845.1 Lepisma saccharinum | reverse complement strand
ATCAACAATCTTGTTTTCAACCATCTTGATGTTGAAAGAATCAGTAGATGAGCTCGTTTTCCGTCGTTTTGTTGAAGGGCAAGGAATGGCATCACAATGATTGTCGAGCCAACAACGAACTCCGTGCTTAACCCAAGTAGTGAGATTAGTTACATCATCAGACTTTTGTGGTACGCGCAGAACAGCATAAGGAAAAAAGAAAATGTCCATCCAGGTATTTACATCGTTTGTTCTGACCGCTTGACTAATCACTGCATGGAGAGCATCCGCCACTGTAGAACGTGCACCTCTGGGAACTCGACGAAGAAGAGGAATAGAAGACTTTAATCTACTAAGCAGCTTCTTAGTTTCAGATAGCGAGAACTTGAGCACATTAGGATTGCTGTGGACTAGACTGAAAGGCGATGCCGGAAGCAGAACAGGAGCAGTAGAGAATGAGACACTCGTTCTACTAGATCCTGATGAGTTTTGCCAACATGAATAGAGAGTCCTCTTTCACTTGTAAAACATTTGTCGCAATGAGGGCAAAAAACCTCATTTGAACTTCTCGGCAACAAGGCGTAAACACTAGAGGATAATGCATTTCCGATAAAGCCACCGTTGTGGTTTCCAAAGATGCTGCAGAATGAACACTCGTCTCTCATTCACATCAGAGATAAAGGATGAATCATGTGGGAGAATACTAAGAAAGTTCGATGAAGCAGCAGACATCGTTCAAGGAAACAAAGAAGCATTATATATTTATGCGCTAGCGGCCATAATTTTGAAGATATTTGAACCAAATTTTATTATGTTGTTTCTTGGCTTAATAAAAACCAATAATCAACGAATAACTGAATCCGCGCTAAAATATTTTCTAGTACAAGCCTTAGCCTCAATAATTCTTCTTTCAGCTATTGTAATACTGTTACACCATAATTCGTTACGGCTAAGTTCGTTAATGAGCAAAATCGGCCCAAGGGGGTGATCGGGGGAGGGGGTTGAAATTTTGAAAATACATATTTATATAATTTGTATAATTTAGAAGATATTTGAACCAAATTTTATTATGTTATTTCTAGGCTTAATAGCTCAGCTAAGTTAGTTAATGAGCAAAATCGGCCCAAGGGTGTGGTTGCGGGAGGGGGTTGAAATTTTGAAAAAAAAATATATATCAGCCTCTATGGAGTTTATAGGGAAACTTTGTCTGCATAAATTATAATACTCTCTAAGAAGCTTACGGTGACACCAACGATTCAGGGGTTGTGGGGGTGGAAATTCAAAATTTTTAAAACCATGTCTTGTGGGGTAACGTTGAAAATCTCTTGATTAATCTGTAAATCAATAACTAGTTTCTCGATAGCGCTCATATTTCGTTGGGTGGCGGGTTTCATTGGGCCTGTTAATTTCAATTGGAATATCACTGCATTCAGTTCTAATAACAGAAAGTTTGCACGGTAATTAATTACCGTATTTATAATTTTATAATGAAAATAAAATGATAAAAGTATATTAGTGTTTTTATTCTGCACTTACCCCAATAAATTCAATCAAAAACTTCGAAATCTACCTCAGTCTTTTGACCTGCCGAATGGATTTTTTTTGATCCCAGTCTTTCCTTCGTACGTCCTGTCACTCACTCGCAGGACGTACTCTTTCAAACACCCGGGTAGTTGCTTATCTTCCAATCTCATTTATCTCCTGATCTGTAACCTATGTTCCGCCTTCTACGTTGGCGAAACCCAAACTCTTCTAACATTCCGCATCAACAACCATCGCCACTCCTCCAAATCTCAACTTTCGCACCTCCCATACCCGAACACACTTCTTATCACGGCTGCACCTTTGACAAAACCTTTCGAGTCAGCATCCTGAAAATTTTGAACCCTGGTTCACCTGTCAGTTAGAAAGAGATGGGAGCAGACGTACATCCTTTCCGCCAACCATGACCACGCCTCAACTATATGTATCTCCCTGCAGCGCAGTCTTCTTTTTCTTCGTTCCGCTTATTTCATCCTATTTTTTAGTATTGTTTCTTTATTCTCCCTTTCCCCTACATCATTATTATTATTATCCCCCCTGATTTTTTACCCTCTTATCCTTCAGGAAGCCCGTTACCTACTCCTAGTAACCTTCGCACTTCCTTCTCCATTTGGTGTTTTCTCCGACCCACCTAGTCATTTTCCCGCCTCCATAACCTGGCCCCACTGTTACCCAGCATTAGTTGGCAAAATGGCGTATCCTTAACACTAGTCCCGCACCTGTCCACTCTGTCCATTTTCTCTCGTACCATGTAAAAACGCTTTTGCGAAACGTAATCGCTTTTTTATTGTGTTTGTGAAGTTCCTGTACACTGGATATCTGTCTTTATATCCGAACATGTAAGTATTTTTTTTTTCTAACTTTTTTATCATCTTGTATATAGTTAGTATTGAATTTGAATGTAAATCCGTATACTCAAATTGTTCTACAAAAAATGTTGATGGAAGATATTCGATATTTCGGTTCAAAGGTTGTGTAATATTGTGTAACTTGAGTGAAGGAAACAGGCATTGAGCCCAACATTAAGGTCCAGTTCTTCTACTAGGTAGTCCAAGAACATCTCTCCAAAAGTCGAAGACTGGTTCCGTTTGCAAGTCTTCGGCAAACGAACTATCAAGGAACTAAGAAGAGAATTAGAAGAACATATCAACCATTTAACCATGTGATCTTACATTCAAGTGCAACACTATATTATCTGACAAGTGGTTGTTATGGAAATTGCTTGACAAACTATTTAAAACATTAAACAGTCTTTACCTCCATTGTTGAGTAGTCACCAATATGTTGAACGAACGAACGAAGGAAGGTGAAATACATTTATTGTATTGTTTTTATTGCTGTTAATTTGGAATTATCGTTAATTGCTATTGTTTTTAAAAAGTTCAGTTTCCTGTTAGCATTGTTTTGGTTGATACACAACTAAATAATTTTATACAACGTGGGACATAAATATTTCCCCATTTTTCAACATCTATCTTGAATAAACTAAGCAACGGAGGAAATAAAACACACACGTCCTTATTAATGAAAGAATGGCATTTACTGGCAAGCAATCAGATTTTCAGTAAAACATCATTTTAAGTACAATTTTTATTGTCAAAATCACTGAATATAACACTTTTAGGCCGTTTTTACTAATGTTCAACATCAATCATGAGCACCAAAAGTCTCAGGTTTTCAAGGAAACATCTTTAAGATTGCAGCCACCATTTCTTGAACACACTCGCAGTCTTTGAGTAAAGTTGTGACATGCCCTAACATCCTCAAAGGTGCGTCATGTGATGTGTGTCACTTATACAATTTTCAATATATTTATTTTTGAAATAAGAAAAGTCAGCCATAGACATACGACAAAACGTTTGTACATAGCTGTACAATAAGTGGACGGATAGTCAAAACTATTTTCTGATTTTCTGGGCATAAAATAAACTATGGTCCAACTGTGAGCATTCTGTAAAGAAGGAAAGGACAGGGAATAAATGATAATCCTTTTTCTGCGTTCAGTACAATATGATTTTTCTACAAGTGCTTGAGAGCGAGTGAAGGACTTCCCCTAGCTGTCAAATACATTCACCGACACCTTGTTCACAACCTGTGTTACTGGCTTTTCTCGTGACGCGCTCGCCGTACAAACATTTCTGTAAACGACAAAAAGGGCAAAAAATGTCAAGTACCACATCAATAATATTGCTGCCTCTGATAAACTGACAGCATAAGAATTTATTATTATTTTTTAATGTTTCTGACGTCTCCATACATCTAGGAGCCTCCATAATATAGAAAATTATTATTATTATTTTAAATTGTCATTTAGCCATCATTGGGAGATTTCTCATGGAATAATACTTTGTGTTTATAAGAGGAAGGGTTATTCTTATTCAGCAACTGAAGTTTACTTCAACTGTAGTATAGTTATATAAAATTGATATTGTTAATGAAATTTATTCCCAGGGAGTTTAATATTTTTATGCTCTTCAAACTGTTTAATTCTCTTCACTTGATACCATCCAAACTGAGGCTTTCCCGGGTTTTCCTCGGTCACATCAGGCAAATGCTGGTATGGTACTTTGAATAAGGACAGGGCCGATTCCTCCCCAAATCCGTGCCCTCTCCGACTCTGACCTGTGCGAAAGGTGCTTAAAGGTCATTAATAAAATGCAATTCAAGTCTGCACTTATTTAATGTTACATTAATGATTCACTTGGAACAACTAATACTTCCAGCATTTGTCAAGAATGTTCGCCCACAATAACTGTCCAAACTGTATAGACAATAAAAAGATCACAAGAATCTGCAAAGTTAGGAAATTTTGAAAGGGGAAATGAGTAACCACCCTGAATGTCGTAGGTATTTTTCTCTCATTCTGGACCAGATTTCGTGCTTGGGCTAGATGATTCAGTAAGTCTACTAAGTGAATAGAAATTACTTCAATATTATTTATCAGGTTTTGTTTTCAAAGAATGCGTATGCTAGACTACAGTTGTTAATTATGATTTCCATGTTTTTACATAAAGACCTCCATTCGAAGTCATGGAAGTATGGTTGGAAGGATTAGCACTGCATCTCGGAGTAGGAGCTCCCTTGCCATATGATCTCGAATATGACATTTATAATTATTCAGGTAGGTAATAAAATTCTTACATTCATTTCAGATTTTTTGTAGTAAGTTATTAGGTAAATGGTTAATTCCAGTTGTATTAATACGAAAGAAGGGAAAGTTGTTCATAGAGACTAATTAAAAAGACAACTAAGTTATGACATAACTATTCCATTAATATCACTAATAAATTTTAAACCATAGACAACCGTATTCCTTTAGTTTAAGCGTCCCTTTTGACTTTCTGCTTGCTGCTGCCTTTTGATTTTCTTTAAGTACTTATTTAATTACGTAGATTGAGGAAAAAAAATAAAACCGACGTAACTAAGCGAAAAGTAACTTATGTCGACAAATTTTAGTTAGGGAAACTAGTTCCAGAAAAGACAACAAAGGCAGAATAATTAAAAATTCTTGCTAATTGTAGCTGAAGAATATAAGAGATGTGGGTGAATATGCGATGTAATATAGTCCGTGTGAACTTGTTCCGTGTTAGCGGCGCGAAAAATGAATTACTTTGAATAATTTAGGTCTACTAATAATTAAATTATATAATGACTTTATTTTTATTTATTAAGTTTCCTGTAAATAGATTAAGGGTTTATGAGGTGTGTTTCAGCATAAACTAATTCTGTAGCTTGGAGTTCTAGTTAAGACTTAGAGAACCCTCGAGAGCTTCAATCCTGGTCGAACCCTTTCGAGTAAGTCTTGTGATTTTCATATATTATTTTGAAGATGGGTTCACAATTTTCACTAATTGATCCTTAGATTTGTATACCCGGTTCTTTAATGAAAACACACATATTTCTCTATAAACATTGGATTTCCTCCAGATACGAACAATTCTTAACGAAACATTAGGTTAACCATAAAGATGCTCACACATTCGCCGGATATGTGAAACAAATTATAGTTTAGAATTTTGTGTGGTGTTAATTGCATGTAACTGTATTTATTTATTGGAGGAAATTATTTCGTGTGTTAATCACTACATACCACTATCTATGTGAATTAAATACTGGATCGTGTCTAGAGACAGTTGTACCACGCGAAAATCAGTATCATCTTTAAAAGAAGTATAAGTATAGATTATATGTTTTTATAGATTTGTATTATGTTAAAAAAAATCATATTCTTGTTCTCGTCACAAAGTTTTAGTACACTTCACGGTTTTGGTAGAGTGATAGATAGATGTGTGTGTCAAATCAAACATGTATAAAAGAGGGAAAGAGAGAGAGAAAGTCAGCCTGAGCTATGATTGCCCAAACGCCATAAGGGAAATTCAAAATGCTATGAAACGTAGTTTTCGTGCAGACTATTTATTCATTCGGATTCATAGAAAATAAACGATGGGTATTTCTGTTTTAAAAAAAAAATGCACAGTATGGTTATATCGACCGAGAATTCTATGAAGATCGAAAACAAATGATTCACTATTCCTTTACCGGTATATATTGTTCAGTGTTCCATATTTATTTATTTAATTATACTTTACACCAACAAAAATGGCAATTAGTAAGTACAATACATAGTCAATTTACGGAATTTACAGTGAATATACATATTTCTTATACTTAGATACTGTCTATTGAATTGTTAAAAAATTTCAAAGAAAAAAAAACTAACACTACAAACCCATAAAAATATCAAATTCACAAACCTATATTTAAAAACATTTGTACATTTCAAACATTCACTATAAACTGATATGGGCCTACATTTTTTTCAATTTTACGATACAAATGTGTAAAATACTTTCTTACTATACATAAGAATATTTTAATATAAATATCCTTATATATATGTTTGTTGTTACCCATATTTACATCTATTTTCTAAATAGATATGTATTACGTCGTTTCGTAATTTATTTAGTTTGTTTGGAAAATATCTACTCCTATTTCATCTAGTTCCTTTTCTGCCATACCAAATCTATATAGGGATGACTTCTTCTACAACGCAATTCTACAATTTGGGAGAAGAAACAAAGTTCGTTTTCTTAATTTTTTTCACACACATATCATTCTTGTATTAGTTACAATTAATTGAAACAGTACATTATATTATCTGAGAATATATTGTCAAACACAAAATCGTGAGCAGTACTTCTAATACTTCTAACACTATCATTAATATATTGAAAAAGAATTTGGGTACCCTGGTAAATCTTCTTCAGACTTCGCCTTCGTTGCTGAGCTGTTTTCATTCTTCCTAATTAATATCTGTCCTTTACTATTCGCCCAACAGAACATATATTGGGTTTTCCTGGCAATTACTCTGGTTTTCCAAAATAATTCTTTATTAGCTTGGGTTAGATTAACATTCACAAACACATTCTCATTATCAGTTCCTGCAACTAGATTGTTACTCGTAAGCCCTGTAAATCTCTTTTTTAACATAAGTTCCCTTGTACCGCGGTTCGTTAACTGAACCAATATAGGTCTTCTCTTCTGATTCTTTCCAGCTTGCATTCTGTGAAGCACATTTATGTCTTCATCACGACACTCAATTCTCATATTTTTTGCCATATCCAGTACAATTTCTTTTAAATTTTCTCCGACACGGTTCTGAATACCGTTAATTTCTATATTGCAGTTACGACTGTACTGATCTAAGTCATTAATCATCACGAATTGTGAGTCTAGTTTATTTTTCAATACAGTGTTTTTATTTCACTTCCAAGTTTCTTTAATAGATCATCGTATTTATTAGACATATATTGAACACTTTGAGTTAGTTATTTGATAACTTATTTCAGAAAGTTTGCTTTCTGTACCAGCATTTCCACTTCGTACAACATTGTCCGACTTTTTTTGTTGTTACTTTTCAAACATTCATTACAAATCCATTGACTTATTTCCTCTTTACTTTGTAATTCCGTGAATTTCTCAGCAGTCATGTCAATACATTTTAGGTGAAATGATTCTTTACATCTTTCCCTTGTACACTGAATTGTATCATCGTTCCTGCCTATCTTGCCATTACACACTGAACAACTCGACATTTTTGCTTTTGTCACCATATAAGCCAAAAACAAAGTTTTATTATATTATCAGCATATTTATAGTTATTAACTACACTTCGAGTTTGTAAAAAAATAAGTAAAAAAATATTAGAAGAAATACGTAAATTGGAAAGCTCTTCTTATGAACTCTTTCCTCTCCGCCATCTTGCTTGAGTATTGTGTAAATTTTCGAAGAATAGAGAAATTTATCTGGCAGTCATTTTCTAGAGTGTATAGTGTTGGATGATTTATCGTTTTTATTCTTCCCTATCCCTAATGCACAATTAGACGGAAACGAAAATATTGTGACCCCATGCGTACTTCAGTAATCTACACAAATTAAACCGTGAATTTATTTCAGTTTTATTACTAATTGTGATAAAAATGGGCAATGGTCATACATTTGGGAAGTTCCATGTTAACTCAGCCAAATAAGTAGGAAAATCTGATCTAACAATCTCAGTTTTTATGAACTTTGGTATAAAGCATGGTCGTAGATGAAAAAAATAAAAAAATATTGCATCTCCCAAGCTTACAGTGTCGCGATAGAGGGTATTCAAAAATGTGCAGATCTTGCCTACGAGGGCTCGAAAAGATCGATGTAAAACTGTTAACATTTGTCCCAGGAGATGAAACAAACACCGTTTTATAAATGAGAGAATGCTCTACAAGTTTACCTATGTGGAAAAATGGTGTAAAAATTTCAATTAAAGAATTTGTACAAAATTTTCATTTTTGAATTTTGAAAAGAATTGTCCGTTCGATTTTCTTTAAATTTCAACAATATTGGCCTATATATGTTAACATAACACCAAGTTTCAGTACGGACACACAACGAGATATTATTAAAAAATTCGTCCCTAAAACGGTGGTAAAGCAGTTATGTAGATTGTCACGTGAAATATGTAGATCAGCTGTTCACGTTTGCTCATCGAAAATTCCGTGTTCTAAAGGAATCAGAACTTTATGATTTATATATATATTTGGTGGAGGAGGTATTTTTTTTAATTGTCAACTTCGTAATTATATTGGTCAAGCAAGAAGGGTGCTGGTGGATTACGTTTTTGTTACTAAAAACAATCATGTATATTATGTAGCTACGTAGAATAACTGTGATGTTTATCGTGCCAAGAAGCAAATTATATCACGCGTACGAAATGCCAGATATATATATATTTTCTTAGCCAGATTAGCAAAAGATTGATAGCTGCTCATCTGTTACTTGAGATATCGTAATCGTCGTCTGGGGGAATGGCGTCGGCTTAAATCAACGGATTTGCTAAATCACTAGTACCGTATGAAGTAGGCAATCTTTTAATCTATTCATAAAACAAATGTATTATCTAACTTATTTCTACATCGTAATGAAAAATGATCGTGCTTAAACGATTCCAGCTGTCTTTTTTTCTACCACTTATATCCTTACGTGCAAAGTAATCATCAGTTATATGTGATGGGAGTTTGCTGTGATCAGGCGTTTATGATTGGTTGTTTCAAACGCAGTCACTAAAGTTTTCGTATCTCATTATATCCTAAAGTTTACCCATAAGAAACTTCCTGAAGTGCTTTCTTTAGTTCAGATCCCCTTTACTGTATCTTTATATCTCAGTGAATTAAATTAAATTAAATTCTCAGTGAATATTGGTTCTACCCATGAAGTGATTCACAAACTAATTATTAACAGTTAAATTTGTCACGAAAAATTACTGTAGGTTTTGGGATCCACCTTCATTTAGCTATCCAGACTTGGAGGATGTTTTAAATATACACAGCAGTAAAATTATTTTAAAGGTGAATCCCAAAAGCTACAGGAAGAGTTTTACAATCTTTCAAAAGAACAAATGGACAATGCAGACCAAAAGTTGTAAGAAGAAACTATAGTGGCCTCGCGGTGTCCGAGAGGTTAGCGCGCCCGCTGGGGTCTATTGAACGGAGTGGATCGGAGCCCACTTTACCAAAAACTCTAGGTCCTGTCCTTAGATCTCACCATCTCGTTTAGAGCGTTAATAATAATTCAATCAATCAAGAAATGGTGTTACTTTCCAATAAATTTGAAGCAACCAATATCACATGTGAAGTCCTCCACTTTTTTTAATGATCCCATTGCCATCCCATTATGAAATGTTTACCACATATGCATCATATTAATAGGTAATAAATACATATTTCTCAGATTTTTTAAAAAAAAATAATAGTTTTTGAAATTCTCAGTAAAAAAAAAATGGATGACCTTGAAATATAGACATCAGCAAAACCTATCAAGTAGCGTATCAAATGAAAGGTAATTCAAAGAGCTTTAAAATGAATGGATACATTAGAGAAATATTAAACAATAAACATTACGAACGTAATATCTCTAGAAGGAGTATTCTACAGTCACAAAGGACTAAGTAATGTGGTATCATCTAAACTCTGCACTTTTGTTTGACAAGCATACCTTCTAGTGTTGACTGCACATTATAAGCCCTGCGTCTTCCATTTTAGATGATTACTGAACTTCAATTAACTCAGACCGTGATTAGGAATGCGTTTCATTAATTTCATTATAGGCCTTATATATCATTGTCTTTCTTCGGCTCAGAATTGTAACGTCTTGCTAGCTGATGACCAAAACGGACTACTCGCCCAAACAGTAGTAAGCATATTGCTTTTTCCGCCCACTCAAATGTATTTTAACACCTGTGGAGAATAGGACCAAATATGTCAAGTATCGTTAACAAAGAAACAAGTACAAACTCAAATGGAAACCGATCAGAAACATCGTTCTAAAAAATAAATTAACCTTAATTACTTCGATAGGAAAGTCAGAAGAGCAAAGAAAATTGTAAAGATGATAGGACGACCCAAGTCACCCCAAATTAAGGATGTTACGGTACCGATCACCAACTATTTGATTTTTTTGTTCCAAAGAACACGAAACTCAGCTGCAATGAGGAATGTATGCTTTAGAAATAGAACAAGAAAGCAGTGCTGCTTGTGTTAAATGAATCATGATTTACAGTGCTCATTCTGGCGATTGTACCGGATTTAGAGAAAGCTGAATTGTAGTGTTGGGGTGTGATGAGAAGAGTATTGATTATGAAAGTGTTTTTTTGGATCGCGTCCCGGCAGAATTGTGTTGAACATGCCCAGGACCTAGTTTATGAAATAATCTAATAACCCCCAGTGGGTTTTTTCATTAATTTTTGTTTTTAAATTATTTAAATGAGGGCACTTTCACCGAAGTGCATAATAGTGAAAACTATTGCATTTTAGATCGTTAGAATACAATCACAGCTGTCATTGTAGCTCTAGAATAATATTGCTATCTAAAATCTACAACACATTGTAATATGGAAACACAAGGAAGTATTGAGTAGTTGGCCGTGGGGTTCTAACTTCTAACCCATTGCCGTACCAAACCTATCTGCAACGTTACCGCCTGAACCACAAGGACTGGGTAGTCCGACTGTTGTGGTTGGTGTTCCAAACGGCTGACACTTGGAAGGTTGAGCAGCAATTCAGACCCTGTTCGGGCCGCAGTGGCAGAGCGCTTACTTCTGGTGCGTGGGATTCGGGAAGGGCGTAGGCCATAGTGCTGTTACCGCCCATAAAATGCATTTTATCTTTATCTGGTGCGTAGTGTCCGTGATTCGATCCTGGCTTGTGCCATGTGGGCTTTGTGCAGGCTTGGCAAATGTATATATATATATAT
>JAGDQP010066189.1:0-11313 GCA_022664845.1 Lepisma saccharinum | reverse complement strand
TCCATATCCTTCTTCACTCCCATCTTCAGAATTTGTTACAGATATACTTTTCGATTCCACCACTTGCTTTGAGCCTAACACTTGAAACCTTTCATTTAAGCTCAATGTGGACGTACCGTTTATTTCATCCTCACTCACTCCATTTGCTTCATGTTCAGTTCTTTGGATGTCGCTATCTTTCGATTGTTCCTCTAATTTCTCATCCATTTCTACTCGGTGACCTTTACCAAAAGACGAACATTTATCACCCTGCTTGGGTTTAGTTTTATTATAACTTCGTTCACCTTCAAATTTACTTTTGCATCTATGAACTTGCTTTTCACTCGAGCTTACAAAGCCACTCTCATCTGAATTAGAATCTTCACAAATGGTCAACATTTTACTATCTTGATCGCTATCACTGTCATCGGGTGCCCCACGCTGGGCGCCATAATGAAATATATACTACTAACTCCTACAGTTTACAGTTGTAGTTGTATATTTCTTGATTTGCCAGCTAACTCATATATCGACCATGGACTCTTTACTACAATGATCTCGGGGTATTACTCTTTAGTTCTTCCGGATGACGTCATATACTTTATTAAGATGCCTACTTGTAGGGAACCCAGGCTTTCGCACATGGGTGAGGCGAAACTTAATATTACTTTATAGTCTTGGCCTAGTGTAGAAATGCTACACTAGCAAAACCAGTAACTGTTTGCCGTAGAAATAAAATATAGGTAATGAGAAGACGTATTTATTGCATTTCAGTGGAATACTAAAATGATTTTTTTGAATCAGTTCTCTGTAAGTTTCTTACATGTCTTTACCCTGCAAACAACTTAATCATACACTATTTACAATCTACTTCTTCACTTAAAAGAGTGACAACATACTTTAAGTGATAAGTTGAGTAGACCAATTATTTACCAGGTTTGTTTCTATTAACATTTTCCATTCATTACATAATGTTTCCTAATTCAGAGTTGTTCGTAATTTTATAATGCATTTTTGTCTGCCATCTATTTATCAACATTCACATTTAACCATAACTACATTCGCAAACAACAGACTGCTTCGCCTTTGTTGTGCAACTTTCATATGCATTACGAACGTGTATAAACGTGGAATTAAGCCTTCATTCATTAAGTAACACACATTAATTAACAATATAATTGCTTACATAATTACAGGTAATATCCAAAATAAGTCGTATAATAGTTTGTACAATATAATGTAGCCGATGTGCATAGAATGGCATTACTGTAGTAGATGTGCATTATGTGGCATTAGTGCACAGGGTAATTATTTCGTTTACCTACCAACAAATATTTTATAACATAGTTTCGTATTAACTTCTGTTTGATAGTAACAGCTTATATATTGATCTAACCAAACCAAACCTAATTTAACCTACACTTCCATTTAGGCTAACTGCGCGTAACAGACTCAATTGAGGCTAACCTAACAGAACTAAGCCAAGCTAAGCATAGCTTTGGCTTGCTGTATCAACCAGATGGCGTACATATTGAGTAACGTACAAAAAATGAATATCTTGCTGAAATACTTGAGTAAAGGATCTGAAACTGCGTCCATTTATTATAGTTCACAAAGCAAACTGTAGGGGATGCTGGTGGTTTTTTTTAACGTACTCGTCCCCTGGTGAGGAAAATAGGAACTTCTTGGAATTAGCTTGTTTTTAAACAACGAAAAAAAATATTTTTTTTATATATCTAATTATAACGGGCTGTCCAATTTGCAGAAAAACCAATAATTAAAAATGAGTATTGCATTAATTAATTTATAAATAAAAGAATGTTTTTCATTAATTTTTACATTTCAAAGGAAAAGTTCTGGTTATTATTCTTTTATATTATTAAAGCAGAAAATTAATTAAGTTTATACTATGCCTGGAGTTTTAATTTTGTTAATAATAATAATACCACCATATTTCATTATTAATATTCATTATTAACATTAATGATTTTTCTATTACTTTTTATAATTTTGTATGTCTTTGTTGTTCTATCTTTATTAAATATTTTTGTTCTTTAATTTGAAGATAAAGATAACTTATATGGCTTACGCCTGTTCTGATTCTTTATTATCAAGTTGGAAGGCATATTTTGGATTTTAAAAACTGTAAAATCACGTCACGTCTATTTAGACTTATTATTAATACTACAAGTACAAGGTAACCAAAAAACTTTTTGCCGTCCTAAAGCAGTGATAAACAAAGAGCAATACAGTGGATGGTACATATCTTTACGTTTCGAAGTAAGCTCCATCAGCATCCAACACCTTTTGCCAACGTTCCTGCAGTTGCACAATACCGTGGTGATAAAAGTCGGCGGTTTTCGAGGCAAGGAAGTCCGTGAGTGCCTTCCGAGGGTTTCCCACGGAGGTTGTTGTCGAGGGAATGAAACAAGTGGTAATCTTTTGGCGCAAGGTCCGGTGAATATGCATGATGCAGTGTCTCCCAGCCAAGTTGCTGAAAGATCTCCTGGTTTCTCTTTGCAACATGTGGATTGGCATTGTCGTTGAGCAACAGCACACCCTTGCCCCACTTCTAATCACCAGTGAGCAAGCGATCAGGTGCCGAGTGAGCAAGGACAAACAGGCTGTCACTCCTTGTTCCTTGTTGGCTGTTGACAATGTGTAGGGTACCCACTTGCTTAACCTGTATGACCTCCCTATCCCATGCAGGTGCAGTCTGACTGTTTCAGCGTAAACTTGGAACCTTTCTGTAAGTTCATCACACGTTAGACCACTGTCGTCCTCGATGGCTACTTTCAGGGCCTCATAATCCAACATATGTGGTCGTCCACTGCGAGGTTCATCAGAAAGGCTCACATCTCCCGAAGGGAATATCTGGTACTAGTGCCTGGTGGTGCGTTCGTTCACGGCATTCTCACGAAATACCTGGCTGATGCGACAGCTGACAGGCCCACTTTAAAGTCATACAAGAAACACACGCGAAGAAGCTGCTTCGATACCTCCATTTCTCTTTTACATTGGACGAGGTACGACTGCTGTGTGTGAGCACCGTGCCTGTATTAGTGAAGATCGATGGTCAGCCTAACTCCCGATCGTTTGACAGGCACGTGCGTCATTTCGTATCGTCTCTGTGAGCGCATGATTAATCTAACATCAAAAACGCAAAATCTTTTTTGGTTACCTCGTAATATGGCTGTCTGATATGCCGGGGGCTTAGAGGCCTGATGAATCACCCAGCTTAGTGTTAGGTTTTTACTATTAATTAATTGAATTATTACAGGTCGAGTTTATTGATAACAATATTGGCTGCTCCTTTCATAAGGCTATATAATTTTCTTTCTCAATTGTTCAGTTTTATTGGTTTGTTTTCTGTGTTTTTCACATCCGTCTTCTTTTTAAGATCGATTTCCATGTTTATTTTTAATTACCAGGCTTCCGTAGTAGGATTGGTATTTCTCCTTAAATGTGAGGATTGCGGACTACCTTGCTTGCTGAAGTAGGACTTGTCTAAAATAATAGGAAAGTTTTTAATTATGTCAACAAATAAAGCTAAAATTTCTCCGGTCCGTCGTTGTCGTCACTTTCTTGGTAAATCCGCACCCCTTGCACCGCAGTAGTTAAGTGATTAAAATTTGATTGGCAACACCTCATCTGTATATGTTGTAATCACACACACTTTGTACGACGGGATCTTCGCAGTAATCTCCCAACATCGTATTTGTTGTTCGCATTGTGAATAATGAAACCAAATATCTAATCTGATTTTTCAATCTTATGTCAATGAACTGTGTAAAATTTCAAAATGCTTATACAGGTTGACAATAAAAAGAAAATCCGACCCAAAAAAATATGTTTTCATCAGTTTTCCGGCATGAATGTCGGAGTGCATTTTTAAATTTACCGCGTTGGTGCGTCATTGTTTTCTGGAGGCGCCGTTTATGTTTTGACGGCGCTGTACACCAGAATCACATGCTTGGGCATTCTTACTGCCGTCTGCGCACAGTAGGGTTTATCTGATACATATGTTCGTTTTTTCACCGCTGGATGGCAATGCATTAGTTGGATTTTTTTTACGTTTTGGAACTTTTTCGGGTTTTCTTTTGCTTATTGACATTAAAAATCTTTTTGAAGATGAATTTTAATTACATTTAAAAATTAATTACCTAGTTAAACAATAAATAAAAATTAGAAATTGATCTTTATAAATTCCTAAAACATCAAATTTGTTTTTTGTTTAATGTTTATTTTTTTCTTTAAAGCATTGTACAGGTAGTCCTTTTTTCTTAAATATATATACGTCAAAGACTCGGAATTATAAAAAATCCGCCAGTCCTTAAATCCCGAGGCAGCTGGATTTTTTTATTGCCAACTTGTATATATTTATAAAAAATAATCTGACTTTTGTAACCTATCCTAACCTAATATAACTTGTAAAATGTAAAAAAAAAGGAATAAAAAGGAGAGTAATTATTTTTTAAAATAGTAGAAAATAATCTGTTGTAAAAATAACGCAAAAAATGGCGCTGGCCAGGAATCGAATCCGAACCGTCTACGTAGCAACCCGACTCGTTACACCAACAGACCACTGACTTTCCAATGCTTTGCAACTCGTAACAATCATAGCTGGTATGAAAGTGAGATGATTGAGAATGTTAAGAAAATTTCCTGCGACGATACACTTTACACTCTGCGAGTCAACTCCGGATTCCTTGAATTAACTCCTACAGTTGTGCTGGTTTTTTTATTCACACGAAATTTCAGAAGAGTTAACTCACCCTGCTTGTGAGCAGAGCAAACTCTCATTTTAATTCGTATCATCCATTAGTTCCAACTTTAATCGTACTTATATCCTTCTTAAAAGTTAAAGAAAAAAAAGTATTTTAAAATGCATTATTTCCCAAATTAAGTATAGAATTCTAAGTTATATAAATATGACATAAGGATGACGTTCCTCGGCAAGTAATCTCTCGGCAGAGAAGATGAAGGTAACGGCTAGGGTCTATGTTTACATTCCATATCTCCATTCTGTTGAAAGCAAGTCAGTCAGCATGGTCTGCAGAAGGACTTGAACCCTATTGCCTCCGCAATATCGTTCCAAGTCCGCAACCGTGACCAAAAGACTAAAAGGGATAGGTAACTTTCCCATACATGTATTTATGTACGGACTGGTTTTAGGGGGGGGGGGGGTCACTACCTAGCACATTCGTAATAATAGAAACACATTTTACGAAGGACTTGTGATATAACAAGATTTACATACTTTTATTGCAAAGTACGTATGTGATTTGATTCATCGAACGTCTCCATTGCTGCCAACTGTTTTCAAAAATTCTAAAGCCTAGACAACACTTTTGGGAACGCATATATGACAAAACAAAAACTAGTACAAAGAACATTTTAAGGCTCAATCCAAGTGGGTTTTCCCGCCTTTTTCCTTTTACGTCAATTATTCAAACTTGAATAGAGGAAAACAAAAATTGACTTTCACAAACCGAAGATCATTTCGTCCTTCAATAATGATTAGAAATTAGTTTTAATAAAATATTGATAGTAAACTCAGGATTGTGTGCAAGAAACGAACTTTTGTCCTTGAAAATTAATTTCTGTTTTCCTCTACTAAAAATTTGAATAATTGACGTAAAACGAAAAAGGCGGGAAAACCCACTTGGATTGAGCCAAACATTTGTTATTATATCTTCTGGCGCAAGAAACTCTGTGAAGTGGTATCACACATAACTAAACCTGTGGTAGTATATCTACTTAGCACAACATTGTAGTGATCGTTACGGCGGATAGATGGCGCAGAAACTTGATAATTTGTTTTATAATTGATTGCAACATGTTTCGATCAAAAAAGGTTCAATCTCAGTTGCTTTTATGTCTTCATGTTCAAGGAATAAGATTTCGTGATAAAATTATAACTTTCGAATGCAGGATCTATGGATAGTATCTCTTATTTAGTTTGTTCTTGCAATACTATTATCTTACAATTAAGTATTTTAACAACAAATCAGTTAACAAATATACAAAATTTGTACCTTCTTCCAGCAATTTGAGGTAGATTACATTTCTGTAAAAACATTTTGGTTTATCGAAACGAGCAAAACCTTAAAAACAATAGAAGGAAAACAGGTTTAGTGATTTAAACAATATCAGTGAACCAAACGCTATTATCTTTTGCCCGAGACCTACGTAATGCAGTGTGTGACAACCTTGTGAGACCGAATAACAGTACCACTGTTGGAGTGTTCTTCCAGAAATTCGTTCACAAAAATGGGCCTACATTTACACTGACTGTAACCATTCTTGTCTAGTCTCGAGGTAGTTTGCTATCACAACGTGTAACGCACTATGGCTGTACCTATCCGTTGTTATGTTCTTTTGATCTGAATTGTGCAAGTGTATAACCGTCTGGTAACTGTCGATGGTTGATACAACTGGCAGACCGCATAACGTCAATTTTTTCTTATGTTAGATCCTTTAAACAAAACAACGAAATAATCCCTTTGTACCACTCAGATAACAAAGAAGCACAACGAAATTGGTACTGTAAGTACATTGGTCACGTAGTGAGTACATGCTACTGAAGTTAATTGAAGAGAAATGCATACGAAAAAGACGAATGCGGTATAAGTACGGTGACCGTATTTTCTCAGTCAAAACTCGGGACGTCTTACCATGATCTACAGAACCCCCTCATCCATATTTGCGGTTAGTTTGAGAGTTGATCTAAGAACAAAAATCTTATTTAAGTCGTAAAGTTAGCTTAAAAGTTGCGTTTTATTAAAATTTGACTCTGCTTTTAAAATAAAATAAAAATAGCACCAAATTAGAACTTTAAAATAAGGAGGAACTTGATTACTAAAAATAATATCTCATGAGTTTTACAAGTCAAGTTGTTATGTCTGAATAATTGGTATTTTTACACTATTTTTTCTAAACTTATTTCTCTTTAAAGCTTTAAATTAAAAAAAAAATCAACCATAAGCCCATATATGTGTTAAACACCAAAACAATTTAATTTTCCATAATTTTTACTGTTTGGTTTGGTCAATATTCGGTTTAAATAAAACAGACAAGAGATTTTCTACAATTTCTGCAACAACAAAAAAAAAAGAGCAATCTTTTTATAATAATTTTTACACAAAGAATCAATTAATTTAAAAGAAATAGTGAAATAAGGTTGTAAATTAAAATAACTTTTAAATAAGTCTTTGGAGGTTTGGACGAATGATCCTGAACGTTCATTCTCCTGGAGTGGTCGACATTGATAATTTGAACCAATCATACTTCTCTAAAGACAGCTTACCTGTCTGTGAGCGCTTTGTTCTTTTAAATGTTTTGATATATATATATCTGTGCAAAATTCGGAATTCTTTATTTGAATAATCAACACGGTTTCATACATTCGATTTTTAGTCCACAGAAATGATTAAAAGTGGCCTCTCTACAGAAGTATTTATACCAGGAAATTACTGCATGAATTCACACACTTTCTCTAGTTTTTGGGACGGTTATCTCTCGTTGATTTAGGTCCATGGGAACCGGTAATCGCCTCAGTTCTTTAGTTAATTTAAGTTGAGTCCACTCTGCGAAAAGATTGTCACTAAAGTAAGAACAAAGTACACACAGCTTGTTCTACATATTGTCGAGTTATACAGATGATAAAGTACTTTTAAATAGTGTCCAATTCTGTTCCAAATCTTTTCACTTAGTTTGTTTAAGATTAACCCACTTGACAGTTAATACAGATTAACCCATGAAATTCGGATGTTTTAATATATTTTTCGGGACACTGGGACAAAACCCTAAAACTCGGGACTGTCCCAAAAAATTCGTGACGTGTGGTTACCGTAAGTATAAGGGAAAATGGATCGTTCACTAAAACATAAAACTTGCGTTGAATGACCTTTCATTTTCTGGCAGAACATTATTTAATGATTGATTTCCCAGGAGCTATACCAAACGGCTATAGTTCAGTTGGTAAAGCGTTTACTCAACAATCAGATGGTTCTCGGGACAATACCAGCGGCCACCCATCGTATTTCCCAGAGTTTTTCCTCAGTCACACCAGGGAAATGCCAGGATAGTGTCTTCAAAATAGGTCTTATCCCTGCCTGAGCCAAAGATGCCTACCAGCCATCAAATTTTTAGGAGCAACTTTTAGTGTTATTTACTGCAAGTTTGCACTTCTTTCTGAGTCCATGTTTTCCTTCTAATTCTTGCAGCAACGAGCTAAGTCTTCATGGGATGAATATCGTTAATGGATTTCGTTTCCATGAGTCCTCCCCTTCTTTACTTACTTGTTAATTATTAATACGTTAATGTTCTAATTATCTGAAAGTTGTTGTTTAAGGAATTAGTATTGTTTAGACACATTTTAAGACGGAAGGAAGGGAGGGGTTGGGAGATAGAAGCCTTTCATTGGCTTAAGTTCCAACTAAATCTTCTTAAGACTGACCTTTTACCTTCACACGCATACACGTTTCTTTGACCTGGTTTTTCCTTTTTCCGGCAAAGACAGTGTTGCTAACTAACTTAACCAAAAACATCTTAATGTCGTTTTAAAAAAAAATATGAATTTTCTCATAAAGTTATTATACTTTTAAATATGTTTAATTTCTTTGACTACTGGCAATTCCTTTCTGTCTATCTGCCTCCAGATGGAGACTTCTCAACTTCTGGGTCAATTTATTCTTAATTCTGTAGTCCACTCCTTGAATTTGGATTTATTTATGGACTTTAGAAAAACTCCATTCTTCTCAATTTTGAATTATTCTTGGTCCCAATACTGTGTACAGTTTTTGTGTCCAAGATAATTATAATCATCATTAGTGTTCTGTCCAAAGCGGTAGATCCTTCAAGGCGATCTAAACCCTCTAAATTAATCCTGATCTTGCGCTTTCCTTTTCATCTCAACATACGATTTATCCAAAATTTGTGAGCAGGGATTCTGCCAGGATTTTTTTTTTAATTTCGTGTGGCAGTAAAGCAAACTTTTTGGGGTAGTGCGAATACAATTTTGCTAGGTTCCTACCAATATTTCAACCGAAAAAAAAATATTTAAAGTTCACGGTGTGTGCTTAAGAATTTCAGGGGGATGATACCCCAACATGGGGAGTCTGTTAGAATCACTGTTTTTGAGTCCTGGAGGTGTTACATCTATAAAGAATATGTGCTTCTTTTCTGATAATAATTACTCCTATGTTCATTGCTGTTTTGTCTGTTAATATGGTTCTCTTCCAATAGATTATGCAACGTTTTTATTTTCTTCCACTACTTCTGGTTTGTACTAGATCATCTCCTACAACGTACATTTTCTTTAAGAAACTTAATTTTTTTGTTATTTAAAATTCTAAGTAAAGATAGAACAGCCTCGTTACAAGTAAATAAACGTATTTTTCTTCGTTACATGAAAGAAAATAGATTTGCAATAAGTTACTTTTATCGTCGCTAGAGGGCAGAGGATTATAATACAACTGAGCCATCTAACGTTAGATTTGAGAACTCGATGAACATTTGCAGACAGGATATTTAGTTAGAAATTTGTAACACGGATTGTGTTGTTTTTATTCTATACTTCTAAAGAAAGCAGATAGTGTACCATTCCAGCTGTTTGTTTTCCTTTGTATAGGTAACAGAGTCTGCATTCTTTTAATTCTCTCCTTTCAGCATGTATTTCTTCACAGATTATTTCTATCTGTTCATTATCATTCATTATAATAGAAAGAAGAAATAAAGCTTGCTTAAGTCTTTGTGTTCTGTGTGAATTCTCCAAGGATTGTCAATTTGCTGTAGAAACATGATGAATAATCAGATCTTTTCACACTGTCAAAAGTTTTGGGAGCGTTCATTGATATTTCCTTGCACAGTAGCTATAAGATGTTGTCTAGCTTTTTCCTAGGAATGTATCTGAAAATTTTTAACAGTACATGGACTTTAAAAGGATGCTGCAGCACTGTATAGGGTAGCATTACATGTTCTTTGAAGGCAACAGCTTTGTTTTCCTATGTTTTCTTAAGAGCTCGTTCCTAGTAGAGAAAAAGAAATCCACTTTCCATATTTAAGAAACATAGACTGTCTCTTTTGTGTATTTGAGGGCACTTCCCCGATTTTGCATATTAGTACCAATTCGAAAATTATCACATATAAATTATCCTACATCGTGTGTGACTAAATTATCGTAGTCTAATATAATTGTAGTACAAGTTGGCAACGATGGGTCAGGAACGCAAGAAAGTAACATCAAAAGATAGGAAGAAGAAGAAAGAAGGCAGATGAGAAAGACGAAGATTGTCGATTTGGCTCTTCCACACACACACACACACACACATACACATACAAACAAACACACACGCTTGTAATGCCACTGGATGGCTAGAATGGCAAAGGCAAAAGTGTGGATACTTGGATCCGGTAATCTGGTCACGAAGCAATTTGGTTCCTTTTGCAAGGTTCTTTTACTCTTCCTCTCTCTCTCTCTCTCTCTCTCTCCCTCTCTTTGCTTTTGAACTCAATCCCCCTCCTACCGAACATCTACCGCACCTTTCTACCCCTTTCCCTACATACGCTGAATTTACCACCTCAAACCAAGGAGCAGGACTCCACCAGCCAAGAAGACTGCGGATGCTAGAATCACCCACAAAGCTTACATAGCCGACCCCTCGATAAATCTTTTCGAGCCGTTGCCCGACAAGCGTTTTGCATTTCAAAACCAATTTTAACATCGGTTCTACTTCTGAAAGGTAAAAAAAAAAAAAAAAAAGAGCAACCCAAATGTAGACTATGTTCACAGTCCACAGTATGAGTTCCTTCTTGCTCGCCGTCAGAGGGCGACAATGTTCCAACTGGTTTAATTCTCCACAAACAAACGTAATAATGAATGATTATCTCAGGGGTTGTTTTAGTTTCTAATGCCAAATTAACAGAGCCTGTCAGTTTTACTCATCAGATTAAAAAGAGCTCTATAAATCAGAGTCTTTAAGCTCAAATTTGAGGTCAGTTTTTTCTACCCAATACTTTGATTCAGAAGTTTCGTTTAGGTCCTATAATAATAGATTGAACCAAAGTACCTTATTATATAGGCTTCCTGCGTGTCCTCTATGTCTTGCGGGTTTGCCTGACACTCAGGTGCTGATAGTTTCTTTAATTCTCACTTCCTTTCATGGCAGACCGCTCTAGAAGGTAACTAAAAGTCCAAATGATAGTCAATACCTATCTAGTGGTCTGTTCTTTCAAATATTGATTTTATTTAGCTACCAAGTGGTTTGCTGAAAATTGAAAAGAAAAATTGCTCGTTTAATACAGTCAAAGGAATCGGTAGAGCATTGTGTT
>JAGDQP010066188.1:0-11314 GCA_022664845.1 Lepisma saccharinum | reverse complement strand
TCGGCGTCACATATACGTATTTTTTTAGATAGTAACTTAACTCTTTACATATGTGTGTTTACTACCTTATTTCTTTATTCCACAAATCTCTTAATGCAATCAAGTATTCATATTTCTTACTTCAGAAACTAGCGAATTTGATGCGTATTTTGTTTAAAACTTACTGTGCTATTCTCTATTCTACTGTTTTCACAATTCCTGAACAACTCCCTAGATGGCGAAATAGTAGAAATCCATTGCCAACCGTCGCACTGTTCCCACTAACCAAAAGTTAAGTAACCACCAGTTAAAAAGCAAATGAAAAACGGATATTAAAGTTAGAATTCAGGTTAACTTTAACTACCAGTTAGTTAACTGTATCTGGACAATGAAAAACTAGCCCTAAATGAATAGACATTTAATTACAGACGTACAATTAAATATAACGACTGCCTACTTATTATATACCGATGAAAAACTTTTAAGAACGTGATAATTCTGAGTTTAATGCTCTTTAGTGTACAAACTGAATTGAGCTAGACCAATAAATTACTGTAGAAATGATCAAATTCTATGATTCAACGAAAAATACAGTTGACATGCTGGATCAGATGACAAAACGACACTCTACTAAGGTTCTTTTCCGGCCACCGCTGGAAATATATTAAAAATTGTAAAAGAACAGCACCACGTTATGATGGCGGATACGGAAATTACAAAACTAGAGAGCAAACAAGTGATAAGCTTGATCAATGCCAAAATAGGACTGTCTAGAAAACACAAGTCAACTTCCGTTTGAATAGTTGCATTTTTTGCAAATAAAATATGAAAGATAAATCGTGAAGAAGCTCATTTGCAACAAATTTTCGTAAAACTAATATTCCTAATGTGAATGTGGCAAATCTGTATCATAGAACCACATTATAATCACTAATTAAATCACGAAAATTTATTGCCACTATATCTTCTGTTAGGTTTAGTTATTCTTTAGGGAAACGGAAATATGAGAATGATTTTGTACGTTCCTAATAAAACTGTTTATAGCCACTACATTGTAAAATGTATTTGAATTAAAACAATATAGCAATAATGAGTACGTTAACGGAATAAAAGTATAATGCAAATAACAACCGCATGTACCAATAACATTGGATATATATGATTACCATCCATTGATCCCTGTTGTATGCATATGTACGACTGTGCGTACGCATGTGTGTTTGCAAGTCCGCTTGTCCTGATATAAAGCCAATTTTAGCTGAATAAGCATTAATATTAAAGTAATACAGACAGCGGACAAAAAGACCGCTTCAGGCGTTCTGATGTTAAAAAGTAAAATATGTGCATGAGACTAGGCGCAGAAAATAACTACTCAACGTGGAGCAGATATATAGCTTTTATGTGTTGCCTGTTTTAAAAGTAATGCTTGAAAAAAACGAACGCCGAGAAAAAAAAGTTTTTTTTTTTATTTTTCGTGCTAATTTCGAAACTAACGTTATTTTTTTAATATTACGGGGTCTTTGAAAACATTTTATGATCAATGAATTAGTTAAAATGTTAGTTGATGTAAAAAACATATATTTAGACAAAAAAAAATCCCCAAAAGGAATGCCTCTGACAAAGTTTTGAAGCATTATGTAATTTTTCTCGGTCTGAGCCAAAGATTACTAAGGGTCAAAAGTGAACAGAAGTTTTCTCTCATGTACAAGGGTGCTAATGAGACATTGCATTCCTGATGTAAATAACTTAAAGTTTTTTGTGCATTTTTTAACGTAAGAACATTTAATTGTACTAAACCTAAACAACAAATGAATGAGATTGAAAGATTTTTTTGGTACATTTTTTAACGTACGAACATTTATATCGGTGTATAGATTTTTCTAACCCTAAACATCAAACGCATGAGGTGTGTTAAGTAGTGAATATTGGTGATATGTATATAAAAAAAATGTCAAGAAAACTTATACCTTTTGGGAAAAAAACAAGTTTTGTTTTCTTTTTCGAAAATTTCCGGGTTTTCCCCAGCCTTTAAAACTCTAGTCAAAGCGAATTTGCGTTAGGACATTACTTACAATAAATATACTATTCAAAATTCTATTACTTGATTATTTTTGGAGTCATAATGTAGGTATAATCTAATACATTTCGGCTACAGAAGAGAGCGCTAATAATTATTTATGGATTAAAAAGAAATTCAACCTGTTAAATTTTCAAATTTCAAAACATCCTCACATTACCAAGCATCTACATATATAGGGCAGTGTTGTTTGTTGCACAGAATAAAGAATTATTTATTCAAACCAAGAATGTTCACACACATTACACCCGTCAAACCAATAACCTGTTCATTGTCTCTATGTAAATTTTATTAAACTCTATAATAAGCTATCTATAAATATTAAATGTATACGAAACCTTAATAGATGAAAATCTGAACTTTGTATATTCCTTAAGAACAAATGTTACTATTGTGTAGAGGATTTCTTAAATGATATGTAGAAATTGTACGTATTGACGCATGTTATACTTACTCGGGGCACAGCCTCAGCATTGTCTATGCAGAAGAAATAGATTATGAATTATTTCATTAATTACATCTTTAGGCACATTGTATGTATGTATAGGCACTCAGTATGTTTATATCTGGGTATAGATTTACTCGCAGACTGTTATCAATGATTGAATTATTTTGCGGTCAGTTCTATTTTCCACTGCGAATTAAAATATTGCTCTAATCTGAATTCAGAATGAATATGATAATATCTATACACAACAACAAAGAATGAGCTTCCGTATTGCAATAAAAATAATAACGTAAATGCATAAATCGCTTACCTCATTCCAAATATCAACAATTTCAATCTTCTCATGTTTTATTTCTATTGGATCTTGTAAATCATTTGATTCATTTGCAAAACTATTATTGGAAACTTCACTTTCATTCAAAGTATGAAATAATTCCATCTTTTCTTCCTTTACTGCTATCAGTTCTTGTAAATCATTTGATATATCTAGAAATTCGTTATTGGAAGCTATCCCTATCGCTCCTTTTTTATTGAAAGTATCGACTCTTTCAATCTTCATATCTTTCATTTCAATTGGTTTTAACATAATGCTGTACTCATCTGTATTCCTATCACTCGAAGGCATCACCAGCACTGTTCCTATCCGCCCAAGAAAAGTAGTTACATATGCTATACTTCCGTTCCATACAACAATTTAAGCAAATTTCCAAATACCATTAAAACGCTCATCCAATCAGGAGAGATGAAAATTTTATGGATTAATTCGATCAATTTGTCGTTTAAATACTTGCTGAAAAGAGCCTCTGCTTCCTGAAAAAAAAATAAACAAGGTTGCGTTTTAAATATAATGAGTTAATTCGTGATCTATAGTAAATTATATTGAACTATATCAATTACTTAATAGTTTACCATAAATACTGCCTACTAAATTTGAAATATTAAGTTACAAACTAATTTTAAAATAACTAGAAAAATGTTTACTTGATTTGGTTAATTTTTCCAGAAATAGGCTAGCGCGATGAAATACAACTTACTGAGACTAATGATATATAGGCCGGGCAAGAACTGAAATTTTCGAAGAAAAAAAAACTACGGAATTTCTTTTCTACGGGGCAAACACCCTGGTTTTATAATTTTTTTTTATCATTACAAATATTCACTGCTTAGCACATCTGATGCCTTTCTTGTTTACGTTTAGTAAATTAAATGTTCTTACGTTAAAAATATACCGCAAAATGTTTACTTACATTACGAATGCAATATTTCTCGTTAGCACCCTTGTACACGAAAGATAAGATCCGTCCAATTATGGAATTTACGTATTTTTGGTTCAGACCGAGGAATCAAAATAATGCTACAAAACTTAATCAGGGGCAAACCCAATAGAAGTTTCCTTCCAAATGCATATTTTTAACAAGATGCATATCTTAACTAATTCATTGATCATCAAATAAAGTCAGGCACCACGTAATTGCAAGTTGTAACAAAACCATTTTTTTAAAGTACTATGAAAAAAATCTTATCTTCATTTTTTCGTGTTTTTTTTTAAATCAATAATTCAGCGTTGGCAGCCATTTTTCAGCCTTGTCCTTAAAATTGATCAAATGTCTCTTATTTCCATATATAACAGTTGCAACTATATATATTTGCAACTGCTTGTACTTATGCTGGGTTATGTACAATTACATTTGCTTCAAGTCGTTCGTAATTCGTATTTGCGTTGTGGATTGAAATGTACTCTTCTGCTTCGCATTTCAAAACGTAAGTAGTATGTAAAAGTGGCCATCGAGTCATACTTTAGAATAGAATAGAATACTTTTTATTGTCGTTAAACAACATTTGTTACAATGGACAACGTCCATTTGTTCTTGATTTCTTGTCTTTCACTGTTTCGAGTTCATCACGAGTTTTAGGCATGTTTCTCCGTGAAGTCGCCATTATTTTAGTAACATCAACAAATAAAAATACCAAAAAAGTCGTACAAAACTGAATAAAACACTCACTGAATTAAGAATGAACACCACGGAGACAAATTAACACAAGAGCATGTCTAGTAGCAGCTCATATACCCAATAGGTGCAACTGAATCGGCAGATTTCTGGACATAACTCGCATTCAAAATCGGGGAAATCTTGTAACACGGCTCGTAATGGAGAATGTATAGTAAGACGTACGTGTGCGGTGCAGAGCCGGTTCTAGGCCGAGGCCGGGGGAAGGAGGTGGGCTGGGCATCCCCAGAGAAGATATACTAATACCCTCAATTGTCTTGAAATATTTAGTATAATTAACATTTATTTTGCAAGAAGTTTAACGTTATCGATTCTTGGACATGAAATGAAGTGTACCATGATAAACTTCTTCTATATATATGGGGTGTGGGAAGGAGTCACAGCGCATATTAGAAACTGCATTTTGTTGAGTTTTAAACGATTTTTTAATTCCTTAGAACAAGTTTCAAGTAGTTATTTTATAGTTTTTTGATTATGTAACACAGTATTTTTTGTTTTTTATAACCTTTTAGAAGTATTCACTATCAACAACGTTGTAACAAAGGGACCACATCATCTAAAAATTTAATTTATTGCTTATAGGCAATGCGGTGTTATTTCGAAATTATACCACCAATAGCTTATACCGAAAACGACAGCACGCTAATCGTTGTCCGACTTCCTTCTTTCTTGCTATAAAAATAATATAGGAAATTCTAGTCCGACCTACAAATAAAAAGTAGAAATCTTTGTTGCTGTGTTCTTTTTTAAATCATGTTATTTAGGTCTAAATTAGTGTTGAATTGTTCAATATATCCAGTGTGATATTTCTAGATCTTTAAGTGTGTGTATGTATAGTGAGGGACTCTTAATGCCGTTTTATGTAGTGTAAAATCCAATCAAGTAATTTTATCCAGTATAAATTTGGCAGTTAACTATAAGTTTACCTCTGTAAATTCCATAAATACCATGCAGTGATGAAAAATTTTAAAATGTTCCCTTTTTTGCTTCAACTAATTATTGTTTTCTTACACTGGAAAAGGTTATAAACGTACATATTTCCTTCATAGATATACTTAAGGAGGAGAATTAATATGCAATTTAAAAAAATGACTAATGTGTATCACATGCACCCACACAAACAAACATTTGTTGGGTCATTGTCTGAGAACAGCTTGTACTGAAAAACGCATTGGAACGAATGGTGGGAAGGTAAAAGAGGAAAGGTAGAGAATGTAGATTATGGACAGCATCAAACACTTTAAATTTCGGTGTTGACCCAGCATCGTGAGAACAATTGGGGAGCTGCTGTGAATAAAAGACAGTGGCGACCACAGTGAGAGCTTCGGCTCTCCTCTCCTAACCCGTCTGGTCAGCGTGGGGGCAGTGGACCAACTCCTCCCTTCGGGAAGAGGCCTCATCCACTAGTGGATTGAATATGGCTGGGATTTATTATCTATTTATTTATATATATAATATGCAACGTCTAGAACCGCCATGGTAAGGTGACTAGCGTTTGAACAAGGTCAAGTACATGAAGCAAATACATTTTGGAGCAAAATTTTGATGGAAATTGTGCTTTAAGAAATCGTAGCTAATAACCCCTATGATTTATCATAATTTAAAAATTCGTCCAAACTGCCATTAACTAAATATCTCTATGAGTAATATGTAACTACTGTTGGCAGCACTGCACTAATTCAGACACCTATTCGATTCAGATATTAACAGGAAACATGATGCGTTTCGTAGGAGCAATATCAGATAGTGATGGGCATAATCGAATTATTTCCACAATCTAATGAATGGATCGATACATTCATTCGCTACAATTGCAGCCATCTACTGGTGTAACAGAGCATTGAGAATTTTTCTACACCCCACCAAACCCCTATCCCGTTGCACACAACGAAACCTTCTTTTACCGCATACAATAAACCAACCTAAGTTGACGTGCGGATGGAATTTCTTTTTTTGCGTCGGCAAATAATTCCCTACACTTTAGAAGAAAGGCGGGAAAGGTCCAGGATTTAGTGAGAAAGGGGAAGAGTATATTAGCGACTGTTATGGAGGGAAAGAATATTTCAACACCTTTGACTACAAGAGAGTAAATCAGGTTGTAAGACGATGACGAATCTTTCTGATCAGTCGGCATGCAAGAAATCGATTATTTTTGATCAACCAGTTTCCCGAAAAGCGATTATTTTTCTCTCGCTTCCAACCAGAGTATGAATGAATCAGTGGAAAACGTGATGAGATATTTTTGACCAATGAAACATTCTACAAAATAATCGATCATTTTGTGGAGGAAAATGTCTCGCTCGATACCGATTAATAATAATCGCAAGAAAGTGAGATTTTTTTCGTTGTTCAGAAAAAATACAAAACATTAAAGCAATACTGGTTTGTTTTCTTCCGCTGCTTCTGCGAATATTTTTGTTACTTTTATATACAGCGATACGGGAGGTTTTTTGGGGGGAGGAAAGTGGGCTTGCAAGATGACAAATGAAAGCCTACAAAAATATATATGCAATGGCGACTTAACATAACATCTTAACATGCGGAAGATAGTTTTCGTAAATGGAAAGTACACTCATTTCGGGCTAGTGTCATTACCCCCCTCTAGCGGCAACTTTTCTAATTACTGAGGCTCTTTTAATTACCTAATTATTACCCTCATCTACCGGTGTTATCATCAACTACCTAATTATTACCCCATCTACCGGCGTTATCACCAACTACCTAATTATTACCCCATCTACCGACATTGCTATAAACTACCTAATTATTACCTCCATCTATCGATATTGCTGCTAACTTCTTGAATAGTTTTTACAGCTAAGCTATTAGTAATTAGCTTTTTTTAAGCGAACGCGATTAGAAGTGTGTTGCTAGTTGCCGCTTTCTATTTTTTACTTCAATGCTGCTTTACACCAGGTGAATGTTGGAATAACACTTTTAACACGGACATGTCCACTACTTTCTCCTTTCTCTCCCTATTATATATGACTAATTATTTATAATTAAAAAGTGTAAAATGTTGCTTATTACTGTAGCTATGAACTTTGTTTGTTTCGAATAATAATAATAATATTTTGTTACTGCGACGATGAACTTTCTTTTAATTAAAATTCTAATATTTATTTATTTCTAAAAAGAAATATTATTTCTCTCTCTGCATAAGTAAAGCTGGTGCTCGAAGTTCAGAATTTTCATGTCTCGCCTGCATTTTTCTATTTATGAGAAAATCTCTTTGAAAAAACCAAAGTTGCTTATTGCATGAGTGGTAACGTAAGTTTATAACAAGAGTGGTTCTCATGCCAAGGGCAAATTATTATTACGTTTCAATACGAATTTTTCCTTTCTCTTTTTTTTTTTTATTTGAGCTGTATGTTATCTAACATGATTATGTTTGATGTTCGCATTTTGGCTGTTGACCAGTGTAATCAGTGATAGCACGCACACGGATTCGCTAGCTATATTCAATTTTAAAATAATTTCCTTCCATTTTTAGCCTCGTGTCATGTCAGCTTACATTAATCATGGGATGTATGTTTCCGCTATTTTATCTTCATATTCTCAAAGCAAGTTTTTCGAGCAAGCTGCTTTTGTGACAGTGCTGTTCTATTTATGCTATTTTTTTTTATAAAATTCGTTAGTGTAAAAGTGGGGAAATTTGTTTGAACTGTAAATCCATTATTTCTTCCACTGTAGTTAATACAAAACAAATACTTTTCCTGTGTGCAATGGAACAATATTTAAGTATTGATTGTTTTAATGAAATTTAGTGAAAAAAGAAAGAAACGAAATTTGTGTTATAAATAGCTTTTCCCCAGAAAAAAATGTAATTATTTATAGTTTTTCCCAGAAAAAAATGTGATTATAAATAGTTTTTCCCCAGAAAAAAATGGAAAAAGTTAACTGTTTACATTGTAGTGAAATGATATCAAAAGTGAATATTGCGAGACATATTACTCGTAATCACCCCATTGCTAAAAATAATATCGAAGAAGCACCACCTTCTAAAAAGGCAAAATTAAAATGTGTAGTGTGGGAGGAAGAAATTACTAAAATAAATGTTGATCGACATATGAGAATACATTCGTATGAACCGGTGAAAACTGCTTTGAACCATACATTTGAGGACTATGAACTAGGCAATAACAACAACGGTGGAGATACGTGATCTTTTCTTACCTCCATACGAGGAGAGTGCCTACATTTTTAAAGCAAGTGAGTGAAAGTGATAGACTTATAAAAATTAATTTTATTATCACTGCCGATTTTGTTAAAACGGGTGGAGAAATACAGAGGTTCCCAGTGCACAGTGGAAATAAGTTATTTACGAAAACTTCTACTCTAGAAGATAAAATAAGTGAAATATTTGGTGAGTTATTGGTAAATCACGAACAGAGGGCTGTTAAAGGTTCAGGGTGGACCTTATGCTCTACTCCAGACTACAAGCTTGAAGTGAAAGTCAACATCTTCAACCCCATAGCAGCATCCAGTTAAGGCCGCTTTAGATGACAGCATTTATGCTACGATGAATCTTACGATTAGCAGTAGTGCCAGAGTGTGTAAGCAAGAATGCTACAATATGGCAAGATGCTATGGTATAAATCCACAACTGTTTTTCTTTTTACGCTGGCACACTGATTTTGCTAAGATTCATCGTACGAGAAATTGTATCGTCTAAAGCGGCCTTTACATTGAACTCCCCTAGTTTATTAAGAAAAAGCATGCAGTTTTAGACATTAGGAATTATGACCAAAAATGTTTTCTCTATTCCGTCGTAACCAAACTTCACCATGTTGATTCGAGAGAAAATGCTTACCGAGTTTCTCACTGTGAGCCGTATGTGAATGAAATATTACTTATTTTTGAAAATAATAATATCAGTTTTCCAGTAGGCTTACATGACGTGCCCTGGTTTGAGAAACAATATAATAAACTAATCCCAAACGCACCGATTTCTGTTAATGTGTACGGGATAGATGCCAAAAATGGAAAAGTGTTCCCTCTTCATATCAGCCAACAGCAAACTAATGAAACGGAAATACTTACTGTTTATAAAAAATGAAACATCAATAGCAGCGACAACATCAGCAGCAGCAACACCGGCAATAACACATTACTGCTTAATAAGAGACTTTTCACGTTTAGTGAGGAGCAAAGTTACCCGTAATCCATATCAGTATAATTTCTGTAAAATGTGTCTTTCCCACTTTGATACTAAACAAAAATTAAGTGAAGATAAAACTTTGTGTCGTAAGCATGAACCAACGCGTGTTATTTATTATGCCTGCTCCTGATTCTGTAATCAAATATAAAACCGACTCTTCATTTTTAAAAGCAGATATTATTATCGTGGCTGATTTCGAAAGTTTTTTTATGTCTGTTAGTGAACGTCGGGGGAAAAATCGACAAACATTCAAGAGCATATATTAGCAAGTTATTGCTATAAAACCTGCTGGTCTCATAATAACCCCACCGAACTCCAATAATACAGGGGCAGTGATAATCCGGTACAACATTTCTTAAAAACATGAAGAGGGGAGTTGGAAGATATTGTTGCTACGTTAGATCAAATTTACCAATGAGCCCATTAATCCCAGAGCAAATCTCTAAACATGAACAATCAGAAGAATGTTCTATCTGAACTAAAAATATGATGAAAATTATCCAAAAGTCTATCACCACGCACATGTAACAGGTACTTACCTCAGTCCTCTTTGCAATAACTGTAACCTACAACTAAAAAAAATGTGTCGTGCTTCATGCATGGGTTATCTTCTTATGACACTCATCTCTCCGTGAAAGAATTGGAGCGTATTCCGGGGAAGATCAAACCTCTCGCTGAAAGTGAAGAAAAATTTATTTTAATTCCAAAGTGGTTCCATCTCGATAATGGTAGAAAAATTGAATTACGCTTTTTGATTTATACCGTTTCTTACCCTTCTTCCTTAAATAATTAGTTCAAAAACTTAAGCCCCAAGAACTAAAGTATACTCGCCAATATTTCTCCGATGATGTGAAATATAATTTAAGTCGTAGGAAGGGTATTTTCACCTAAGATTATTTTACAGGCTCCTCAAAATTTGATGAAAAAGAACTACCAGTACAACAAGCATTTCATAATAAACTTAAGGTTAGTGTATGCAGTAATAAAGAGTATCAATTTGCTCAGCAAGCATGGGAAATGATAGAATGCCAAACGTTTGCAGATTTTCACGATTATTATTTGAAAACTGATGTTACTAACAGCAGACGTTTTAGAATATTTTCGCAACACATGTATCCACTCCTACGGAATGGACCCGGATTTTTCCTACACCTCCCTTGGCCTATTTTGGAAAGCTATGCTCTACAAATATAAAATCGATTTGAGTTATTTTCTGATATTGATATGCACCTGTTTATAGATAAATCTATCCGTGGCGGTGTATCACAGTGTAGCTTAAGGTATGTAAAGGCTAACAATGAGCTTCCCGGCAATAAATTCGACCCCCAAAAGGAAAGCTTGTTTGCAGTGTACCTTGACGTGAATAATTTGTATGATTATGCCATGAGTATGCCTCTTCCCTATGGAAATTTCTCCTGGGAACCGACACCAGAAAACTGGGACTCGAATAAAATTTTAAATTACCCTGATAAAGACGAACGAAGTTTCTTTTTGGAAGTGGATTTAGATTATCCGGAAGAGTTACATGATGATAACGCAGATTTCTCCCTAGCCCCTGAGAATATAACTCCACCCAACGAAAACATTTCTTATACCAATTGAATAACATAAATGTATTTGCACACTCTTTGATCATTTCT
>JAGDQP010066187.1:0-11314 GCA_022664845.1 Lepisma saccharinum | reverse complement strand
CTGGTGGTTGCACTGGTTTCATCCAACCACTTGATGTTTACTTCTTCTGTTCATATAAATCATTTATCAGGTTCATTACTGACACAGTTATCGCTTCCTCGGAAATTAATCTCTGGCATCGGGATAACAATTTACGAATGCAGTCCTTCACTCTCTTCCAGTTCAGCGCCTCACGATTTCGAAATATAATCAGGTTTGCGTTTTACAAAAGCGGCTACTTGGATGAGGAGCCCGAGCCCTGGATGTCTCCATTAGATTATTGTTTTGATTCTAATATACGTGACGAGTGTTACAAGACCTCTTGTGAGAACATCTCTTTTGTCAAGTGTGCTCATTGTGAGCAAAGTATCTGCTTATCACACACCTTTATTGACGACTTACATACTGATTGTATCAATGTGTAGTACTTTGTACGTGCCTCTTTTCTTCAAATGAATCGCATTTCAATTCAAATCCATGTCCTTCTGACTTTTCTTCTGTCTTTCGTTGTGACTTGTTTCAATACAATCCGCTTTCTATTTGAACTTTAACCCGCCATAACCTTTTTATTTCTGGAGTTCTGCAGCTAGGATTTCACAGGTGTGCTATATTCGTCACTAGCTTCAATTTAAGGTATCACTTGATGAGCAACTCGAGTCATCACTTCGGATACATTAGTTGTTAGGCATCGTCGCCTTGCTTTTCTTTCCTCATGAAGCTTAAGGCATTCTTCATCAAACCACGGTTTGTTTTTCTGTTGTTTCTTCTCACCTACACGTTCCTTCACTGTGCTCTTAATTATTTCACAAATTGCTCCCACATCTTGCATCAATTTCATTATCATTATCATCTTTATTGTTACTCGAGTCGCTTAGGATTTCGAACCTAATTGAGAGTTCGAGTTGGTAATCTGCTTTTATGCTCGGATCATTTAATCGTTTAACTTCGAATTTCAGTTGTTTTGACCCCTTCCCTTCTCTGTTCGCGATGCATAACTTTTCCCTTACTTTTGTGATTACTAATTGATGGTCGGTGTCACCTTCCGCTCCTCTGTACGAATAAATGTCCATTATATTGGTGTGTCTTCGTCTATCTACTAATACGTGGTCGATCTGTTTGAGAGTTTTACCGTTCGGAGATACCCATGTCTATTTGTGTATGTCTTTGTGTTAAAATACGTGCTCTTTATCAGTAGGTTTTTCGAAATCGCGAAAGTTATCAGTCTTTCTCCATTGTTGTTAGTCTTTGGTGAAGGCTGCAGTTGCCTATAGCAGGTCTATATTTTTCTTCCCTCCCTACCTTTGCATTGAAATCCCCCAACACAGGTTTCGAATTATACTTCGGCATTCAGTTAAACAGCCTTTCTAGCTCATCGTAGAATATATCTTTGTCGTTAACAGTAGCCACCTCGGTCGGATCATAGACGTTTAATAAAACCGTGTTGCCTCATCGAGTATGTATCGTAACGTACGATAGTCTTTCGTTTACGAACTTATTATTCTGAACCGCCTGAATGATACTGTTTTTAATGATGAATCCTGTTCCGAAATCGTGATACTGCGTTCCCTCGTAGTAGAAAGTGTACTTGCCCTGTCAGATGCTATCTTGACCCTCCCACGAACCTCTTGTATCGCTAATATTTCTAGCTCGTACTTCTCGGTCTCGCTCACCGCCACCTGAAGAGCGCCTGTCTGGTATAATGTTCGTACCTTCCTATTCTAAGGTCTTTCTTAATCCTGTTCTTGGAGCCCCCTGAAGAAGTCCTCGCCCGGATATCCGAATGAGGAACTAGTTTACCTCCTGAATAATTTACCCCAAGAGAACCCATCTGTTACTATTTCTTGACATGATTTAGCGGTGTAGAGTTGTCAGCTCTACGATTTTGCAGTAAAGGCAGACATTCAAGATGTCGTCCTCTGTCCATCTCTGAGCCTTGCCGATGTCATTCATCTTCAGCCTCAGAGTGGTAATGGCGATGGTGCTTCCCCTCACCACGATATTTTTGTTTCGGGTTGTCTTCCCTAGACTTTGTAGATCCCTCTACTGACTGCAAGGCAGCAGTACTAGTTTTGTTCCACCCCGGAATATTTCCGGTACCTACCATATCTGGTCGGCATTCTCCTATCCTCCACCTGGGGAGCCAGGTTGGAGACCAGTAACTCCAACCTGGAAGATAGATATACTGTATATCACAAATGTTATTAATAACACTGAGTGATCATTAGATCTTAATGATAGTAAATGCTTGAACGTTCTTACAAACGCATCGATATATTGTATATATTATGTTACATTTTCTATTCACGTTTGCTATTTACTACACACGTCATCGTATACAAATACTTTTTAAACACTGCATCGTTTTCTATCTGATCACATTGATCTGTGTAAGATTTCTACACATAACATGTCTTGCTGTACAAAAGCTAATTTTCCTGTGATGTGTTGATTATATACGTGTCTAAGTAGTTGTTTTTAACGAACCGGGCTAGAAAACAAAAGATAACGTAATTCAGATAACGTCAAGGTTGTCAACCGATTAGTCTAAAAGTTCAGTGAAATAAACGAAACACTTGTTGCCCACACGGCAATCACCCCTTGTTAGAAAAAAGAAACTGTGCTTAAGTTAACTGATAACCACAAAGAAAATAAAGATGAGTTCAAGTGAGATTATGTTACATTAAGCACATGAGATTGAGGAAAAAATGAAAACTTTAATTTAAAAATAGCTGCAAGGAAGAAAATTAAAGATTAATAACATGCATAACACATTAAAACGAAGATTTACACAAAATTAACTGTCTTTCAATACTCTAAACTGTTTGCTGATTACAAAAGTTTCGGTTTGAAGCAAAAAAATAATAAAACTTTACTTTAAAGGAAAGCCGCTGATAAAATTCATTTAATGCTCTTCTTATTGTTGAGAAAGGTTTCGGTTCCATATTTTCCTTAACGATCACTGTTTCTGAACCTGTTCCAGTTCCATATGTAACTTAAAGCACAAAAGTCATATCATCTGCGGGAAAATATAACAGTTCCAAGCCGTTTTGCCAAAATCACTGATTCCAAAATACGAATATGAGTCACAGTGCCGAATTGAATTTATAAGCTCTTAATTAAACCCAATTCCAATTGGAGTTTTCATTCCAATACCTTCGTTCAAAATTACATCGGTGCGAATCAAATGAAGGTTAGAGACATTTATGCGCATAACCTTATTCATTGAACCATACATATGGATCAATAGCACAATCTTGATTTTTCGCTAATGGAATCAGACTTTGATGCTACTGAACTTTTGATGGAAGTCCCTTTGTTTGTTAAAAATTTCTCTTTCCTACGTCTGCTGTTTGATGATGATGTTTTTGATTTCTTGGATTCTTTAGCTGGTTCCATGAAAGACACAGTTTCAGTTTGTGAAAAACTGTCAGTAGATAACGATAAAGGTTTAGATGTAAGATTCAAATTTGTTATTGATGAAAACAAAATTTGCATAAGTGAACATAATTTTGCCATTTCTTCATTAAATTGGAACATAGTATCTTGTATTGAATCTTTAAAACCTTGCATTTCTGTACGAATTGTGTCTAATTTCAGCAATAGTCAACATTAGTATTCACAATATGATGCTCATGCATTTGGTTAAACAAAACAGCTGTCTTTGATTCTAAAGAAGCCTGTGTAATGAGCACTTGATTGTTAGATTCTGTTTCATTAGTCAACTCCGGGAGTGTAGCAAAAGTACATCCTGGAAAAAGTATTTCCAAACATTGTAAACCTAATAAAACGTTAGGAAGCATTAATGTAACAAAAAAAAACAGTGTATGTGTTCGTGCGTGTGTGTATGTGTGTGTTTGGTGTTGCGGTTCTATGTAGGGTGGGGGTACTTATTGTGTTCATGCCATGTGAGTGGGTGGAGGGATGGGATAGAATGGGATATTTCTTTTTGTTTGTTATAAAAACGATGTCTTATTGTGTGCAAGTATATATATCATGGTTAAGTGGAAGCCAAGATTATCAGCCTTAACTTTGCCATATTAAATAAAAGTATAAATTAATAAATAAAACACTCGACATTCATTTCACTCTGACTGGACTAACAAATGTCTGCACGTTTCTCATCCTTTTCACCTTCAGCATATCGTTCATAATGTCGAATCAACAACAGCAAAATGGACGACATTATCTACCTCAACAAGTACCTGGCCAACCGTACAATGATCCACCCTCCTACTCAGTAATCATCAAAGTCAAACCACATGGAATACAAAACCCCAGCACTGAACAACTCGCATCTTCATCAAACGACAGTTCCAGAAAATCACTATAGTCACCACCATTCAAGAAAACCCATATCATGAGTGATTCTGAATTTAACCAAGACATGGGGAAAATCGATTATAAAGATTTCTCTTTCGACAAAGCTACCACTTCATCGCATCTTTTCTGCTAACAAAGTTTGATCGATTATTCCAAAACTAGAAACTGCTCCTTCTACAATTCCTTAAGTATGTGCCCAGAGACACTATCATTCCTACCAGAAACGGCTTATTGTAAAATCTACTGATCCTTCTTTAGCTAAAAGTATCCGAGATAAACACAGTCTGGAAATATTTGGACCATCAGCGCAGTTCACACGGCTCGACACTTCGCATCTAAAACATCAGCCACCTCTAAGAAGACTACCGATGCTGTACGTTGTTCTACGAGGAGTAAAGCAGTATCTAACAGATGACAAAATCCAAAAGGAGCTCCAAACCGATGGCCATATTCTTACTAAATGCATTAGGATCAAAACGAAAACCGGAGGACCCAGTTAAATGCTACGCATCCTCACAGCTCACTCACAGACCTGATCTCAGATGGTGCCTTCATCTACCGGAGAAGATAACGTGTTGAACCCTCTCTTTCCCAACCTCCATTACCTACAAGATATGAACATTGCCAAACTTAAAACGACCATCTCACCCCAAACTGTACCAACACACCTAAATGTTGCTACTGTACTGGTTCACACACCACCAAGAAAAAGACTTTTCAAACCTTAACCAACCATCTAAATGCAATACCTGTGGCAAACAGCACGCAACCTATACCTACCAATGCAAAAATAAAATCCTGGAATACAATCCTGGACTAGTATTCCGACCCTCATAACCCAAACCATGCAACCCACTCATAGTCTCCCCTCACAACTTATTACCATTGAAAATTTTCTTTCATCACAATCACTCTCTAAAATCTCTATCCCTTTTAAATAACCAATGGCCTCAGCCAACTCCAATTTGCAGCACGTACCATCCTAATTATTAACCATCAACCAACCTACTCAGGTCCTTATATTTACCTACAAACCAATCCTTTTGAAACCATAGTGTGACAACACAGGTCCATACTGTAATATCACCTTCACAGTACTTCATCTTACCTTCACCTCCTTAACTGCACTGTTTCCATCGGCGTCTAACTATGGCTCACCAGTCATTCATCGAGCCCAGAGTCGCTCCTGGGCAAGAAGATTCACCCTTATATGTCCGTTTTAATGTTTGTGACGTAGATTTGCACTTCACCCACATTGCTCATTAACCATCATCATTGATCCTTAAACCTGAAATATTATTATGAGCATAATGCTTATAATGCCCATGATTTAGAATTTGATTTGAATAAAATAAAGGTTAATTAAATGTTGTAACCTCCCTCAGACTACCCCTGATCCTAAACATTCTTCTTATCTATACACCCACCCCTTCCCTATAGAAAGGTCGCAACCCTCAAGTGGATGCAAGTCACTTCAGTGGCTAACAAAGGAGGCACTAAGTCTCCTAAAAAATCTCAGGGTAATAAATTATCCTAGGCTAACTCTGATTCGTTAGCAAACTACCGAGAACTTTGTATAGCACGCGTACAAAAGAGATCAATCCGTATACTTCAGATTAGGATCGACAGCATTTTTCAGTGTTGGAGGGTGCGAGTTAGTCTGAGATATTATACCAGTCATCGCACAGAGACTGATCATTGCAACCATCATTGTGCTGTATACAGTAATTGTCTTCTCATTATTTCTTGTCATCATGACTGACAAGCAACACACAGGACGTAATCGTCTACCTCCGACTGTTCCAGAACCACCAGCTTACCAAGACCCACCACAGTATACATCAGGAGTTACAGGAAAACATAAACTCTATACAGATCAGCATTCTATATCTACAAGACCAGACACCCTCCCTGCAAGCAAATCAAACCGGACCACACCAGTATCATCACCATCAAAAAAGACCCGTACCACTAGCACTTCAGATTCGGATTCAGAATATATGGAACTGACTAATCAAAACCCTTGGCAGAAGAACAAGTTTCATACTCGTTTCTATTAACAAATTTCAACCTGAAATATAAAACACCGAAACTCTTGCTACAGCAATTCGTCAAATATGTTCCTCGCGATGCTATCGCTCGTATAATTCTAACTAGAAACGGCATTATTGTGAAGTCGTGAAATCCAAAACTAGCTACCATCATTCGAAATAAGAACAACTAAGAAGTCTTCGGCAAATCAGCTTAATTAATTGCAATGGGAACTCACCTATCAGGTATCCACCACCTTCACGAAGATCACCAATACTCTCTGTAGTAATCAGGGGAGTTAAGCAATGCAACCATCACAGACGAACCAGAACGAATACTCAAGGTCGGGGGACATAACGTTACAAAGTGTCTTCGAATTAAAATCACATCAGGAACATCAAGCTTTATCAACAATCTTGATTGTCTTTAACAACAATCAAGACACCATCAATGAGTTACTTACAACATGCGCATACATTTACAGAAGACAATATCCGGTCAAACCTTCTCACTCACCGTATCCTTACCTCTTAGATGTGCAAAATACAAAAAATACAATTCCCATCAAATACAGCAACCGCCAATGTGCAATCAGTACCTGTGGAGAGAAATATCCAACCTTCAGCTACAAGTACAAAGGTCACCCCACACCAAAACACAAAATTCCTGTTCTTGTCGTCGTTATCCAAATTCCTGAAACCAATACACAGATCCCACGAATTGCATCCTTCAAACAGCCCATTACGACAGCACAATTCCTAACTTTTATAACAGTAGCTCTCGAAAACCTCTATCCCTTCCAACGCCAAGAAGTTCAATACCATCTCCAATTCGCCGCCCGTACAATCCTCAACACCAATCTGCCAGCCACCTACGTTCACGTTCCCAGTCCCTATGTTCACGTAAACACCAACATCCTAGAAACGGTAGTATATATTTCCCAATGACTCGTTCAATTCACTTACATTAATTGCAATGTGTCCGTCAGTGTATGACCAGGGCCCTATCTGTTTCTAATCATACCCAGAGTAGGGGCTGGGAAAGAAGACTGTCATTCACCTATTTGATCTAAATGTTTGTGACGTGGTAGTGCACTTTATATTCGTATTTCACTTATTCCATTATAATTGATTTCCCTTATATAAATTAATGATTATAAGTAAAGCTTATAATATTCAAGTTATTAAGATTATGAAGAATGAGGGTTAAAATATTATTCCTCCACTTTGGCCACCTGCATACCATTACTCCTGCCTATACTTAAACCCTTTTTCCCAAAATAAAGGGCTTAACCTTTTGGCGAGTTGCTAGTCAAGAATTTCTAGAAAAAATCTTAAGCTCAATAACATAAATTATTGTGTTATCCACCTATAACCTATCTTCCACCATCTTCTACATCCATCTTCTACTATAACCTATCTTGGTGTTGTATTCGACTCTACCTGGACACCTCACCTTCAGAAAATAGTTACTAAAGCAAAAAGCCGACTTAACCTTCTCAAGCGCCTCATTGGCAATACACAGGAGCTTAAGGTGTACACAGTCCTAAACACATATAAAGTATTCATGCATCCAGTTCTAACGTACAGCCATACAGTATGGATATCAGCACCTACAAAACTTGACAACAAATTAGCAATTCTAGAACGCCACCAGAACTCAGATAAGTATTAAGAATCCAATTACCAAGTCCTACACGATACCTTAAAAAGATGATAGATTTCCTGCAACTACTATCACATCTAGAAAAATTACGATTCGGATTTACAGCAAACAGAACAGACATACAACACCCAATGTTCCTCGATATCCTTAGAAATGATAGAGATAAAGACGCACTACCCTTGTACACTTCAGATCAAAAAAATGCGACAGCGAACGTCCTACAGCTAGATAACCCAAATGGCACCTTATTATCCCATAATCGTGTCTGGTAAACAGACCCCCTCTTTCTCCTTCCTTCGTCTCGCCCATACTAAAATCAGCGAACATCATAAGCACGTTTTTTCTTTAAATAAACATATACTAGTAACGATAAAATGAAAGAACAAAAGCGAAACGAATCAATATACATAAGTTGATGGAGGGAGAAATTGAAACATACAATGAAACATTGAAACCGATGGTTGTCTGTTAGACAGAGGGAGAGAAATGAGAGAGAGTGAGACAGAGAAAACGGGAGAAAGAAGAAGAAAAAGAACAGGTAAAAATATCGAATTTAAACGTACCGGTAGTAAAAAAGATTAAGTCCAGTTCCCACAAATTTAACAGCACTTGAGTGTGAATTTTGGATTTTATATTTTATCAGCGCTATTTGAATATATAAAGGGTGTTTAAAAATTCATTAAGTCAGTTTCAAAATGGAGATCAAACTTGGTGCTCAGATTAAATACTCATTATTCCCATTGAAACTCCAGAGTTTTGATGCACATCTAGGGTAATGCCAAAAGTGTAACACACATGCTTTGTTCGCGCGGGGTTCGTTCGCGAATTCGGTGGGGCTTATTAAACATACTCGTTCGGAATACTTTGTAATCAGGGATTCCGCCAGAAGTTTCAGATTGGGGGTGTAAAGTCAAAATTGGGAGGGTGGATGTAGAGTTTTTCACTGTTTCTATCAACTTTTGTCCGCAAAAATGTAAAGTTGGGGTAGTCCCGAGGATTTGGGGCTAACACCCCCCACAGGGGTCGGGTCTGGCGGAATCACTGGTTGTAACAAACCCAGTAGATACAATAAACCACACCTTCCCTTCCAGACTACTAATGCAAATTGAACATACTAAGAAAATGTATGACCCATCATTTTTTCAGTTTAATTTCTATCAGAAAGAGCCAAGATTATAAATCCAAACTATGAAAATGAAAAGTTACAAATGTTCAAAAGCAAAATTAGCATGTTCCTATAGGCATAGTAAACATTACATGTTCCACACTGAAAACCTAAAAGAGAAACACATGTAATAGTATGTTGATAAATTATAGGATGGAAATGAATTTGGAGCCAAACTAATATAAAAAGAATTCTTCTCTTGAAATAGCGAAAAAAGTGGCCATTTTATTCTCATGTCTTAAAACTTAACTGTTCTGGACATGCCACTCTATATTCCACCTAATGGGAATATAACGTTCTAAAAATAATTACAACACTAATGAACTAGTGTGTATAACAATTCGCATAGATGGAATGAACACAGCAGAGCTGTTGGGAAAGTTTTGTACAGTTTCCTCGGGTGTAAGATTCGAACGCTTTCGGAGGTGGTGATTCGATTTAGATCTGATAACGAAGGAGGTATTTTAATTATTTCATTGCGTTTGAACAGTGTTTGTTTCAGGAATGACCAGGATCGGAGACGCTACCCCGAAAACACGAAAAATACGATGTCGAAATTCCCATTTAAATAGATTATCCAGACTGGGTCAATCGGGTTACCGGGTCACTTATGTTTGGGTCAGGCCCTATCACCGGGTCATCAAAAGTGGCCCGGATTTGGCTGTGGAACACGCAGAAACAGAGAGGAGAGAGTGTGTGTGTAAAGTAAAAGAAAATAAGCATTAATACATTGAAGGAGAAGAAGAAGCAGCGAAGACACGATAATAATACATCAAGAAAGAGATGAAGAGAGAAAGACCAATGAAAAACATGAAAACTACATTATCATTATGCTAAACAACAAACATACTGTTTACTCGGATTCCGAATAGTGATGCTTCGTAAGTTCTCCACAACCCGGAGATGAACCTCTGTTTGAATACTTCAGTGTGTGCGAGAAAGAAATTGACTGGTGGGGAATCGAACCATGGTTTACAAATTATAAGTCCAGCACGATAGCGATACTAAACAGGTGACTCTATACACAACGTGCTTAACAAATACTATACTGTTTCTTTCTAAGAATAATAACGTGAAAGTGAATACTTGAGATCAATGACGTGTTCCTAACTGTCCTGGTTATCCCATGAGACTTGATTTGAACTTTTCGAACCAACATTCGTAAAATGTCTACCTCTCTATAGTTGCTCATGTGCTTCATTTGACAGTTAGAAATATTCTTTTTGTGAGTAGTGATGATTAAATTATTAACGATCGCTTTGTAAGAAAATCTTTAGCTTGAACAGGGTTTGAACCTATGTTGGCTTGCTTTCGTACTGAAATGTCCAGCGCGTTTCCCCTACTCCATCTTGCCAACGAAAGACAGCGGCCATGTATTACTAAGTTCAAATGCGAGGAAACTGAGGCATTGAGTATGTGTTATACACCCTCCATTCCGAAAGAAACCGAACTTTTGAAAACAAATAGTACCACTAGTGCCATCTGTTGTAATATTTTACCGGTAGATGGCGTAGTCCCTCATTGACAACTGGTATAAATGTCATGACATTTGGATGCACGGCAACAAAGTTATTGCGTTTCAACTGTCAGTGTGTTGTGTACATCGGTCGGAAAATGAGTTTCAAACAACGAGCTGCAATTGAGTTTTGTGTTAAACTGGGTAAACCTTTTACTGAAACGCACCAAATGCTACTAAATGCATATGGTGATGAGTGTCTATCCCGTACGCAAGTTTACGAGTGGTTCAGGCGATTCAAATCGGGTAGAGAGACGCTGGATGATGACGAAAGATCAGGCCGTCCCAGAACCGGATTATCGGAAGAAAACATCGAAAAAGTGCGTGAATTCATCAAACATAACAAAAAAGCGTCGGTGAAAGTTATTGAAATGGAATTAGGCATTCCTCAAACAACCGCATACCGCATTTTGACCGAAGTTTTGGGCCTTAAGAAGGTTAATTCGCGGTTTGTACCACACAAACTCACCGAAGACCAAAATGTTGATCGAATTGCGCATTGCAAAGACATTGTTAAAAGTGCTCGGCAGGATCGAAACTTCTTGAAATCGATTGTAACTGGTGACGAGACGTGGTGTTTTGAATATGAGCCCGAAACAAAGCGGCAAAGTGCTGAATGGAGAGCGCCGGATGAAGGA
>JAGDQP010066185.1:574-11314 GCA_022664845.1 Lepisma saccharinum | reverse complement strand
TTATCAATTTAACTACTGGGTGTATCTACGGGACCGCGACAAAGTGTATCTACGACAAACTGTCTCTCTTCTCATTTGGTTCATCGGCGACAAAGTGTCTCTCCGACAAACACTGTATCGCATTCCTGAGGAGGGACACTTTGACGGGGTCAAACACAACAAACTGTCTCTCTTCTCAGTTGGTTCATTGGCGACAAAGTGTCTCTCCGACAAACTGTATCACATTCCTGGGGAGTGACACTTTGACGGGGTCAAACACGACAAACCGTCTCTCTTTTCAGTTGGTTCATTGGCGACAAAGTGTCTCTCCGCAAACTGTATCACATTCCTGGGGAGTGACACTTTGACGGGGTCAAACACGACAAACTGTCTCTCTTCCTCAATTTGGTTCATCGAAGATACATTTTGTCGCCGACAAACTGTCTCCCAAAATCAGGTCCACTTTGTCGTAGAGACACTTTGTCGGCGAGACAGTTTGTCATCGTCCCGTTTACGCCCTACACTCGAAAGTTGAGGATGAAAATAGTAACAAGGTTGGAAATCATCGTAGCTGCGACGTCATAGTAACCTCCGACACAATCCACTGTAAATACAACAAATTATGCACATAATTTCGTTGTTTGTATCTCACTAGAAGATAATTAAAGTACTTTGCGTTCTCTCTTGTTTTTGTAGAAGTAAACTTATATCTTCACTATATTTAGTGGAAACATGATCTCTGTTTAAAGATTCATAAACTTAGCGTATACCCTGCGAAAATTCTGGGACTGCAGCCCTCCACGCCCGAATTACATTTCGTAGCATTGTTACCTAAGACATGTGTGGTCTCAATACATCTTAGAAAGTTTCACTTGCAAGCTCCGAACTTGGGTAATTGGTTAAGGCGTGGGCTTGTTGAAAGAAAGGACTCGGGTTCAAATTTAAGCGGTTGCGGTATTTTTTGTTTCAAAATAGATTTCTATCTCTTCATATTTATTATTCATATATATATATATATATATATATATATATATATATATATATAATTTTTAGTAGATTATTCAAGATTAGTGACCATGGGTTAGGGTAGGTTAGGTAAGATCAGATTATGTTATGTATTTCTGCACTTTCGTTTTGTTCTTTCAAAATACATTTCCATCTATTTGTGCGCACCTGACCTTACCTAACCTCCACAAAATTCTGGTCACTACAAGTGCAAGAAACAAACTATTTATAATAAATGTGAACAGATAGAAATGTATTTTGAAGAAAGAAACGAATGTGTAAAAATACATAACCGAACCTGACCTTATCCAAGTAACCTAAGACATGGCCACTAATTTTAGATATTCTGCGAAAAATGCAAGCAAGCAATTATTAATACATCATTGGAACTTATAATAACATATTTTTGAGAAAAAAAGATTGCTCCCCGCCTCTAGCCTCTGGGTTCGTTCACGGGACTTTTGGATCAGCTTTCCGACTAGTTGACCACCACAAGTTACGAGCTGCCGCACGTGTGCAAGATGGCGTCCTCGTAAACGTTCAGGTATTCCCGGATTGAAGCTCTCCTGAATAATAATTCTGGCATTGCTACAGAGGCGGAAAAATAACTCCTTAACCGTAAAGAAAACTGACAAGCGATCAGTTGCCAAATTGGTATATTGGTACGACGTTGGGTTACTAAATAAAAAACCCTGGTTCGATTCCCACCGTGGGGGAAGGTTTTTCTTCTCCTTTCCTTTCAAATCATATGTTTATATGTTCATATTTATTATTAATAATTTCTTTTTTGCATTTTTTGTAGATTACCTTAGTCACCATGGGAACGTGGGGAGTAGGTACTGAAACCTAGGATGTATATAAATAAACCGCTGAGAGTAGAGAATTTAATGGCTGATTTAACAACTTCTTTGTTGTGGTCCGTGTAGCTAAGTAGAGAATGTGAGAATCTCATTCTCAAGGTTCTGGGTTCGATTCCCAGTCTGGATTTCAAAATATTTGTTCAATGTATTAAGCGCTGTAAATGATGTTCACGATTGCTCCCGAAGGAGATTTAGCCCTTAAAGGAAACAAACACAAGACACAGAGAGAGCGGGGCAAGGGGAGAGAGACGCAGACTATGTATTCATAAGCTATACAATTTCATTTATTTCCATGTCTTGCGCATTTTTTTGCCATTTTCCTTCTTTTCTCCTCTCTTCTTTTTCGCACTTTCCCCGTCTTCTTCCATGCAATTTCTCTCTCTCTCCCCCTCTCTCTCTCTCTCTGTGTTTGTGTGCTTGCATGTATGTGTTTGAACAAGACAAGAATGGGATTTCTCCCTATGTATATCGTGGTGTTCTAAATGATGCTGAGGGGCTAAATCTTTCTTCCTCCAAATGGAGGAATATATTGGAATTTCATGTTTTTGCGCATATTTGTACTGTCATGTTTGATTGTCTACTTATTAGGCGTACATTACAACAATTCTTCTGGAGAAAAAGCTATTATTTCTTCTAATTCCAACCTCCACTTACTTCTGTAGGTAACTGTACACCCTTTTCCAAAAAGAATGACCGTATTCATTAGGCCAACTTTCAGCTGAAAATTCTGTAAGTATCAGGTATCCTCGAAAACTGTAAACCAAAGATGCCAGGTTCAGACCCTGAAAGGTAGGGTGGGTCTTCGCAATTGGATTTTTTTTGCAAATATGTTTTTCTTCTTTTAAGTGCAATAATACATGTTGTGATTTTACTAAGCGTAGAAAAAAGTAACATTTATTGAAATACGTAATTATACAATATTTCCAAACTATGTATACATCTTATCTTTACAGCTTGCCGACAAATCCTTGAAACATATAATGCCGTGGTGCAATACATAGACGGCGAACATGGATGTGATATTCCTATCGAATTGTTATAAAACCAATTAAAACATATAGTAGTGCAACACATTCCTCAAGAAGTAGAGGACCAGATTTTGCATGACGTGTTGTCAATATATGGAGAAATTTTGGGTATTAAACAAGTTTTATTTCCGGGGACATATCCTTTCCCTTGTTTTTCCGGCCGTTGAACCGTCACCATCAAAATATCCCAATACGCATGTCTGTTGGTGGCTACAAAGTGTAGGTTACGTACCCTGACCAGTCGTGACAATGTTTTGTATGTAAATCATACGAACACTTGAGTAATGAATAAACCGCAAAAAACATTCCGTAACATGAAACATCGGGCGTGTCATCTCCTGAGAGTAAAAATATTGAAGTGCCCTACCAGCCTGCTTTCTGCACTTTTCCATCGTTACCCCAGCAGCATATACAAAATGGAGGACTTTTACGCCCCTAATGAAGTGCCCTCTAGTGAAAAAGAAGTAGCTGTAAATCCCCCTTCTCCCTTGGGGCCCGACTAACAGATTGACAACAAAGAGCCACAGGAACTTCCAGTTATGAAGGTCGATCTATATCAGGTAAGTGATAAAACATTTCAGCCATTGCGCTGTCCCCAGAAGAAAGGGATTCAGCCCGATTGTGCTGTTATGTTAGTTACACGTCAGATACTGATAGTGTAGAAATGAATAGTGATAATGTACATGATACTAAGGGCCCTAAAAAGATACTTCCTACGGAATCTGGTTCGGCATTAAACAGTGAAAAGAACGAAGAAAGAAACAAAATCATTTAAAACCGACATTCCCAACAGCAGTCAAACTATTTCGGTGGTATCACGCATGCAAACGCGTTCGCAAAGTTCTGACATGTTTAATGAGTAACTAGTTTCTTTTTCTGTGGTCCGTTACTAATCCGTTCAGTACGAGACTAAACCATGTGGTTTTCGAAGGGTAGTTGTTCCCACATACCTTTTGTGTTAGGTGGTTGTAGCAGTCTATCTTCTCACGTGTATATGCAATATACTTGCTATCTCAAAACTTGTTTTTGGCAAAAAGAAAACTCAAAATAAGGAGCCCTGTGCCTGCCCGAACGGCACCGAATAACATGCTTCAAAATTATCACATTCTAAATTGAAACTTAGTTGGGAACTTCAGCCAAGTTAAAAAAGAAGCGTTATAATAATTTCTACAACACCAAAATAATAACATTTTGTTTGTACAGGAACTATCCTTCATGGAGCTGGACTTTCCCGAGTACTCTTTAATCCCACTTGTCGATTCGTTTCAAGATCGTGTTATAGGGATAATACATAGAAGAGATTTACCTATTGACTATATGTATTGCGTGCCAACATGCAATTCAATGGTAGCACAAATACATAACATTATTTATATGAACTTACATCCTCCAAGTGGCAACAATAATAAACAGATCAGAAACCACTTCTTTTCGGAAGAACTATTTTCCCAACTGCAATGATTTCACACACAGTCATCCTTGATGGTGATTTTAACAGTGATTAATATTTTCGACAGTTCATCCATCTCTAATTATAGTGTAGTCTTGCAGCAAGTTATCGATACATTTCAATTAAGGGGTATTTTGTTGTCCAAATACGCGAGGCATAATTTGCACATCATCTACTACTCCACTGGTTCGAGTCGTTTAGACCGGCTTTACACTAATCAAAACATAATTGACCAATGCACAGATGTCAGGGTTACTCGCAGCCTCGTCTCCGGTCATTATGGCGTTAATGTCAACTTCAAAATGGAGGAATCAAACACTATGCTCCCAGTTACAGCTATTTTTTCAATGAGCAATATTTGGAGGACGAAGAATACGTAATATCAACATCCCAACTTTTTCAGACCTTGATTTCCGATTGGTTTAATCGATTGGTGGCTCTGGGTCAAAAAACAATTAATCTGGCATAGTAAACAATTTATTTCACAAAAGACCAAACAAACTAAACAACAAATAGATTATTGATAGACGCAGTTGGTTGAACATTCCAAACTATTCCGGCCAAGGCAAGATGGCAGTGAGGAACATCAGCATATTAAAGCATTTCTACTTCGTATTTATGCGCAATCGCAAGACGGCCATCTGATCCGATTAAATTTGACAAAGTTGGTATCTATGAGAGGACCAGTCTACTTCACGTCAAACAGTAAAGTAGGAGAGAACAAATTCAATTCATAAATAAATTTAGTGGTGTAAATGATATAATACGTACAGGAAAGGATGTTTATCTAATCATTCGTAGCCAATGTAACAACTATTTTGAACCGTCCGTATTAAATCATCAGGATGATTATTTTTTGCAATATATACATAGCCAATTATCTGCGAATCCCAAAAAAATATTCAACCACCTATCACGCAGCAAAATATCACTGAAGCAATACAACAGCTTAACCCTATGGAGGCAGCAACGGGTTATCTATGGGATGGTACAGGTTTTTTTTTTTCAGTAATATGTTGACGCCTCATTTAGTGGACGTGTTCAACCCTTTATGGCATACTAATACCATACCTGATGAGTTTATTTCTGGGACTGCTGTTCCTATTCCTAAACAATAGGGTGTGTGTTCACAAGAATCGTTACGTCTAATTACCATATTTACCTGTGATTATAAAATATTAATGAAAATTATTTTTAATCGTTTGAAGCAATGTGCGGCGCAAAATTTTAAATGACATTCAATTTGGATACCAGGGATCCGGGCCTTTGTATGTGGTTTTACTTCAATTTTAAGAGGTTATTCGAGCTCATCAATTGAACATTAATGCAGCATTTGACATTTTGAGTATTGATCTGGCCAAAGCTTTTGACTCACTATCATGTGACTTTTTATACAGGGTGTGAATCAAAATATGCTTTCCCAATGTTTTTGTTCATATGATTCAACAGTTGCCCTTCCAAGTAAAACGTAGATTTTCGCAAGGCTGTCCTTCTTCCTCAATCTCCTTCTCCATCGCCCTAGTTCCGTTAATAAACTGTTTACAAACCCATTTACATGGAATATCATGCGACTCTCGTAGGTTGTCTGTTTTAGGATACATTGATGACCTTTCATACTTCATTAAGTCATCTGCTGAAGCTCTTACAGTAGCAGAGAAAATGAGGCACTTTTGTTCTGTTGGTGGAATCCAGTAAAACCAAGAAAAACAACATTTTAGTGCTCAACTCTCGGTATGCGGATCAATATGTGCAAATATTCAACGTGAAAGATCATATCAAAATGTTGGGTGTAACTTGGTTTGCAACAATTAAACAAATCATAGCACATAATGTATCCAAAGTGCGGTCCCACTTGATGGCCATGTTAACTAATTATTCGTGTTCTTTTTTCGACTGTAATTTTCAGGGTTCGATTCCTGAATTGTTATGTGCTCAGCAAAATTGTTTATGTATTACAGCTGTTTACTATGCCAAAATATGAATGGGCCATAATGCAAAAGTACATCGGTTGTTTCATATGGAAAGGACAGATTTAGAAAACTAAAAGATCAAATCTTACTTATTCACTGCATTAAGGTGATTTGAAATTAATCGATATCCAAATCAAAGGGCGTGCCTTGATGCTACATCGTATTGTGCAAACAGTGTGCGTTTACACCGACTTCTTCTCCTGTTGCTATCTCATGCGCGCGCTAAGACTTTTTGACCTTGAAATGCCTACTTCTATTCAACTCTGGAATCATTTTGGACAATATCTAGTTGAGCCATTAGTAGCAATGGGATATTGCATTCATAACAAAATTTCGTTAGAGGAATATTCAACTAAAAATCTATCAGTTCTTGCATTACCAAAATTTCGTGGATGAAAATGTCAAAGATGGATACGGCATCAACGAGCATTAGCCAAAGGTATGGAACAATCTTTGCCGAATTTCGACACGAGCCTGCTATTTTTCAAACTTGGTATTTTGTTATGCATGGTATATTTCAAATTGCGGAAAAACGTTTCGATAAAGGAATTGGTTCAACTAATTTGTGTAAACAATGTTCTCAAATCGACTCGTTAACACTACGTATCACATCTTGCAATGGCAATGAGTTAGTGTGGAATACTTCTATTAACATATGTGCGCGGCGCTAACCGACTACGGCTCATAATATTCAATCCTTATTATTACAGCCTGTGTTTGACTTCTCCCCCCCCCAAAAAAAAATAGTGTGGTTGCCTGCGCACACACTGCAGTTATTGGTTACAATAGCTGCATTTCAAAGTAAAGACAGATACTTCAATTTACTAAAGTTCGAATTACAAGCTAAAGTTTGATTTAAGCGTCAAGAAAGATTCGCTAATTATTGTCGTACTTTGCATTAATTAATGTACAGATATGGACATAAAGATTGTCGCATGTCTTTAGAGAATATTTCCCAAATTCCCAGTGATTTTCCTTGCAGAGGGAAATTTCGCGCAGCAGAGGGACGTTCAAAAATATAAATATAATCCAACATGGAAACGCATCACAGAACAATTGTGATATGCATTGTAATTATGTTCACAAATAAATATGAAATTACAAATAAAAGATTTAAAATAATAAACACTGAATGAGATATCACTTCATAGTTTTACATTGAAATTTAGTAAAACAGATGTTGTTTGTGGGTTAATAGGATGGATCAGTGGTGAGGTCGCAGCTGTGCTGCGGTGGCGAGTGCACGTGTGTATAGCACCCTCTGTGCGCGAACGAACAGTGTGCTTGTATTGACGTTTGATGGGAACAGGCATGGTGGTGAAAAGAGTGAACACACTACGTTTTCATTTCTCAGAAGCTAATCAACGACCAGTAACGTACAAAGTGCATGAGTTTATTTATGAAGTATTTCGATTCGAGGAAGAACAAATTCTTTCTATCCAGATTGACGGTTACAAAAAGTGTGTCTATGTGAAATTATTATCTGCGTTATTTAGTGAGCAAATATTACGTGAGTACCCTGACGGAATTCAGTTTACTGACGAGTACCAGACCTAAGTGAAAGGGGAATTAGCGATAAGCCGATAACATTACTGAAACTATCAGTGGTCCCTACTGAATTACCCCATACTGATATTTATGAAGTGTTGTCTCAATACGGAATTGTCAAATCGATCAAAGACGAATTCTTTACTGCCGGTCATAGGTACCGTGTCCCTACGGGTCGCAAGTTAGTATATATGGAACTGCAACGTGCAATACCTACGTTTGTTGAAATACGTCATGAGCGCTATTTAGTGCAATACAACTCTCAAGCAAAGCGCTGTTACAAATGTAATAGTACCCTACATACGTATCAAGCTTGCACTCAGCGTTTAGTGAATAGTGCTCATCTACAGACCGCGTGTCCACGCCTGACAAACCAGAAGAACCCAAATTCCAATCACTAGAATTCCCATCAGTGGAAGACCTTTATGGGAATGTAAAGGGATTGCGAGCAGAGCAATCTGTTCCCAAACAAGTGGCAAAGGTGGACCATCGAGAGCAGCTTAATGTGTCGCGTACTGAAGGACAAGTTGGTGAGACTGTTATACAACCAGAAGACCACGGTGTTTTAGCAGAACAGGAAACGCATCGGTCCCACGAAGTGCAAGAAGAACACTTGGATCCGGATAAGTAGCTCCAACAGGAATCCAACCCCCTCGGACAGAGGGTGTTGCAGTGTAAGTGATGGCCCCAGTGCAAGTAGTGAAAAGGGTGACCCACAGTATTGAATATCAAGCAAAGTGAAGTATTTCTTCCACCCCCACAGAAAGCAGTTACACCAACAACACAGGAGGTGAACAAAGAGCTCTTTGAACCAGGTAAGATAGATATACCAGTGACAAGTGACTCCGACGAAGGTACTATTCAAGAAAAGAAACGTAAACGTGGGCGAAAAAAACATGCCTCTTTAAGTGGAAAAGACACCTCCAACGTGAACCCATCGTTTCTTCGAACAATCCGCTTTGAGGTGTATAGAGGTGGCGCCGAACAAACAAGTACTGATAAAACTAAAAGTGAGTCATTTAGTAGGGATTAATTAGTGCAACGATGTCAGCCTGGGGATATTTCTTCTTGTTATCTGTATTCATGACACACACTCTTACTATAGCTACTATTAATATTGAGGGCCGTTAAGCCCTGCCAGGATGCTAGGGCTGATTATATAGTAAGATTCAAGATTATATAGTAAAGTCCGACCTCCATGTTGTGTTTTTGCAAGAAGTCCGTCCACATATAAATCAATTACCAGAAAGTTTGAACGTTTACGCTAATTATACGCATAACAACTTAGGAACTGCAATTCTAACTAGAGAAGGTATAGTGACGTACAGTACCATCTCTCAGGGCGGATTATTAGTGCAAGGTTTCACAATTATACCTTCATTAATATATATGGTCCCTCCGGGTCTCAACACCGTAAAGAGCGTGGCATTTTTTATGCACAATACCTTCCGGTTTATTTACGAATATGCACGCCTTATCTTATTTTAGGAAGTGATTTTAATTCTGTGATCTATTGCTCGGATGCGGAATTTGATAATAATTATAGTCCTGAACTGTTTCAATTAGTACAAGAGTACCCGTTACATGACGTGTGGCAGTTGTTACACTCTGACTCCTATGCACCGACTTATATACGTGTGAATTCTAGTTCTCGTACAGATCGGTATTATATTAATGCAGCGTGTATCTCACATGTGAAGGGAGTATTTCGTTACCCTGTGTGTGTGTCTGACCATTTAAGTTTGGTAATGAAAATACTGCTACCAACTGCCCTTATCCAACGAAGTTGTGGCTATTTTAAAATGTCGAACTCAGTATTGGACGAGCAAACTTTTTGTGCCCAATTTACGCAAAAATGGAACTATTGGATTACCCAAATAGACAAATATCCTAATATAGTTGATTGGTGGTACAAGTTATGTAAACCTAAAATACAATCATTTATACGATGGTATACCTATACTCAGAAAAGGGAACTGAGGAGTAAATATCGCTTTTATTATCGATGTTATTTAGAAGTCCAAAAAGACGCTATCAGGGATCGCACATTATTGAATAAGGTTAGGAAATATAAAGCGTTATTATTAACCTTTCACCGTCAACGACATACCGATTTTGTCCACAAAAGTAAAATTAATTTCTTTGATCCTCAGGAACATTATTCTGTTGCCCATTTGTTGCATGAAGTCAAAAGAAGTAAAACAAAATTAATTACAAGTGTTTATGATTCCCAAAATGTTTTCCACGATAGTTTCCCTGGAATATGCTATACTTTTATGGAGGCCTTTTCTCATGCTTATAAACCATGCGACGACCGAGATAGTACCTTTGAAGTAGGTCAATACATTACTTCCCATATTTCTCAAGAATGTAACAATGCGCTTAGAACACCCTACACTAGTGATAAGGTGAAAACTGCGGTTTATAAAGCAAAGAAAAACGCAAGACCGGACATCGATGGGATTTCGCCCGGTCTATATCAGAAGTTTTGGCCCATAATGGGGAAAACCCTGACGCAATTGGTTAATCAGTGAATGACTGTGCCGGAGTCAGTAAAGCGACCGTCTCCTGCGGTTATGGTATTTATTCCTAAAAATCCTCGCCCTACAGAAGTTCGCCATTACCGCCCTATTTCATTAATTACAACTTATGTTAAAATTATTAGTAGATGTTTAATACATAAACTACGCCACTACGCCTCGGAACTTACAGTGGATTCCTAGAGAAAAGAAAGGACCGAAATGACGTCCAAATGTAAGATGGGTAGATGAAATCAAGCGTTTTTCAGGAGCTACGTGGATGAGGATATCAGCAGACCGAGATATGTGGAAAGAAAAGGGGGAGTCCTTCATCCAGCAGTGGATAGAAAACGGCTGAATATGATGATGATGATGGTAATG
>JAGDQP010066184.1:0-11314 GCA_022664845.1 Lepisma saccharinum | reverse complement strand
AGAAACAATGTTGCTTGTTTCATTTTCAATCTATGCCCTATATCATCGTTCGTTATATTTATTTTAGCTGCTAAGTCTTCCCCAATACCCGTGAAGTATGTGTTGAATTCATTCGCGACATTTTGTGGATCCGTAATGGATATGGATAATGATTAATTTCGATTGAATGATCCGTATATTAAATGATTCAGTTAACGATTACGCAATATGTATAAAGATTATAATATTAAAACTTGTATAACATATATTTCTATTAAATATTGCATTTGTTTTTAGTTTAGTAATAGTTAAGACCACAACATATTTATGAACTTTATATAACTGAGAATCCCAGATGATAAAAGAGATTATTCAAAATGAAGATAATGGTAATAGATATTTAGACAATCTATCACCGCGGTGGGAATTAAATTACACATTTTGCATCATTCATTGAAAACAAACATAATATTTGTGATAACCCATATCCCGAACAACTGCATACCTCAGAAATTATAGTTTATTAAAACACATACCTTAGAATAGATATGTAGCTCCTTCCTCAAGATTCTTAATTTTAAACCATTCTGTCCTTGTTAAGATATATTTAAATTAAAAACAAAACTATCTTTTAAAAATTAAGATATATTAATCTATCTTACCTATGCATTTGCTATTTACACATGACTGAGAATTTGGACAATCAGGATCGCTTCGGCAACCGATAACACAAATTAATCCCTCACAAATCTCTCCACTTCTGCAATCATTATCTCGTCGACATAATGGTTTGCAAACACCTGCGTCACATCTTTCATTGCTTAAGCAGTTTTCATTCGAAGAACAAATAGGTTTACAGACGCCACCCAAACAAAGTTCTCCATCTGGACATCCCCTGTTTTCTGTGCATGGTCTTGGTTCTCTGACACAAGCAACTTTTGGTGTTGGGTTAGGAATAAAACCGCTTTGACATGAACATGTTGCACGCTGATTGATTACTGAGCATACGGCGTTGGGTCCACATCCAGCTGCTTCACATGGATTGACGCATTTATTCTGTTGGCATGATTCGCTAGCGCTACAATCTTCGTCTGAGTGACACCCAATAATACACATATTATGTAAACATATATGTCCTAGGAAGCAGTCATTATCAACACGACACGTCACTGAAAAAGAAAATAATTTCTTATTATTACTAAAAGATTCAGAAAATACAAATAAGTATATCATGAATTTATAAATATTCATTTATTTCTGCTTATTTAAATAAAAATATTTGTTTAAGTGGTTAATTTACTCTTATGCTTATCTAAGAATTTCTTTCTTTATAACTTTGAATTATAACTGTTCTAGGACCAAAATTCAGTTTATACATATTTCAAACTTACGATTAACAGTCAGGAAACATTTTTAATTGTTCTTCTGCACCCTCATTTCTCGTATGAGCAATTTTTAGCATGAAAATGTGGCAAAATATTCTAACAATATAATTGAATTCTATCAGAGAATTTTGATTTTTGGATCAGACTACTTCACCTTAATATTTCCTTTTCAAAAGAATACTTTCTTTCAGTGCTGTTTTTTCCTTAATATTTAAAAAAAAACTTATGTACCACGACTATCTATGCAATGTATGCTAAGAATAAAAGTGTAAGTATAAATTATTTTAAAAATGTGGAAAACGAAGTTCTGATCGGTACATTTTAGGATATATAGAAAATTCACACGGAAATGAAAAGGTGACAAGCTTTTGCCTAAACCAGGGTCGCAGGAAAGAATTGAAAAGTAAAAGATAAAGAATAATGGTGACTATGCTACCAATTCAGCCACTCCTTGTGTCACCACTTCTTTCTATCGATTTTTAATTCTTTCACATGATGAAAAGAAAACTCTTGCGAAATCTTTCTACCTTTTTATTTGCGTGTGAAGTTTCTGCATACTTGTCTGTACATAATGACCTGTAAGTAACTTTCCGTTCTACATTATTTTATCATTTACATACATCGAGAATTAAACTTACAAATGCAGCTTCCTTTCAAACATTTCTCATTTAGAGCACATTCACTATCTGATCTACAGCCAGGCATACACATTCCATTTTTGCATGTATAATCTGAGGGACATTCGTTGTTTGCATAACAAGCCACAGGAACTGGAAAAGGAGAAAATATAATAATAACTAATCTAACGGAAACAACAGTAGAAAGCAGCAACAGTAATAAATATGATGAACATCAAACGAGTTGAAGTTCTTACTGAACATTTGCCAAAAATCTCCACTCATTAAAGAAGATAAATTTATTGTTCACCATTTGTACTGATCGATAACTCGATAGTATTCGACGCATTTTGAAATTTTCATTAATCTTGTATTAACTATGAGTATGCTTCAAATATATGTGCAAAATTCATAGAATAATAGGTAAAAAGGTATCTTATAATATCTTTACAAGCTTCCTTCTCTGTTGAGAATGTTCTCTGTCAATTTTAAAATACCCTATTTGATTTCAATGGCATTTATAACGCTGAACATATTCTTGTCTTCAAATCACTAAGCATGCAATTAGGCATTTGGACAAAAAGTGACAGTGAAATACATAGAATGATAAGTATATCAGTTGGCAACATGACCTCTCCCTATCACAAATGCTCTGTGCCCTCTCAACTACAATTATCTGACCACGTCTATATGCGAAACGTTGATATCTTTCTATGCGTGTGGCTGCGTGAACACTGTGAAGTACTCATAAACCTACCTGCTTCTCCTGGCATGTAAGTATGATTTTTCCTACGTCTTTTTATCATTTATATGTATATAAAAAATAATACTTACATGTTAGGCGAAAAAGGCAGGTTTACGGGCACTTAACAGACACACACATATACATAGAAAAGTGACAATTTTTCGCAAAGTGTGTGATCACATAATAGGAGTGGAAAGGGGCAGAGAGGAATGGTGATAAGGAGCGGTCATGTTACCAACTGAAACCTAGTAACGGCAGGGCCAGGCCATGGAGGCGGGAAAAACATTACATGGAAAGGAAGTGGGGAGGCGGGAGGTAAGTAGGAGTTGGTGTGAGGCTTCGTAAAGGAATAAGAGGGTAAAGAAACAGTGGCGGGCAATAATAATAATAATAATGACGAAAATGAATACAAAATAAAAGGTAATAAAATAACGGAAGAATTGAGAAGAGAGAAGATGAAAACATCGAAGGAGAAGAAGAAGAACTGGGCTGTATGGACTTACATGCAGTTAAGGCCCGGTTCATATTTGGCGGAAAGGATAGAGATGTACATTTGCTCCCACCTCTTCTTAATGATGAAGTTGGATTGTGAATTTTCAGTATACTGACTCGGAAGGTTTCGTGAAAGGTGTGGCTGTTATGTGAAGCGTGTTCTGGTATGGAGAGATGAGGTATTTTGGAGGAGTAACAATGTGTGTAGTTTGTTCATTAAAACAGCAGTGAACTAACATTGAGTACCTTGTTCTTATATATACGCATGATTCACTGCACTTCTATTGAAACTAGATCAAAAGTCGATGAGAGCTGAGGAAAGAGTGGCGAAATAGTTTTGGAGTAGGTTGTCACGGATAGTAGATGCGGGTGCTCCAAATTGCCGGAGCATTTGTGAAAAAGCGTTTAGTGTCGTATGAATGAGAGCTATTGAAATAGAAATGGTTTGGTAGGTTTCACGTGGACTTCAGTCTTAAGTTAATTGTTCTTCAGAGAGACGTCAACATCTAGGATAGTTATGTGTTTCCGAGGTAAATTTGACAGGAAAGGTGGAGTTGAGTTTTGCAGGATTGTCATCAATATGGCAATGCCAGATGAAAGGTTTGAGAGGTGTGGGATTCAGATGGTGTCTTCTCAGGTATCCCATGAAAGGAACATTGCAAACCTTGTAATAAATGGAGCTGGACAAAATAGAAAAGTACATACGAAAAAGTCAATATGAATTTGCACTTCAGATACTCACTTCTGACACATTCAAGATCGCCTTTGCCAGTAAAACCTGCAGGACAACTGCATTGCTTTCTGTGATTTGCCATTCGACATTCCGCATTTAAACCACAAGCTGTTCCAGCATCACAAGGATTTGTGCACTGTCCTCTGATACATGTTTCTGTCAGACCGCATTCCTCATCTGATTGACAGGGTGCTAGAAAGAGAGAGAAATTGCTATTTAATACTGAAAAAGTAGAAACTCTTCATGATTGTTTCTTAAAACTATCCCTTGTGGTCCTGTCGGTAACATTTCAGACTTTGGATCGGCCTTGGGAAGGCGCGCGGGTTCAAGATCCGCTGCTAAGCAATTTTTATTGAGGTGTTCCAGAGATTTCCTCAGTTTCAACAGTCAAATGTAGGAACGAAAATTTAATCAAGGTCCTGGTCCCTATTTTTCATATCCCCTTTCCTATAAGAGTGTTTGTCAAAGGACGTTATTATTCTGAAATGTGAGGGTCTTAGAGCGTTGCTGGCAGCTCAGACTAGAAATGAAAATTTAAATATTTTTCACATAGCATTTTCATTGACTTTCAATTTTATTCCATGTGAGTAGCAGATTTTTATTCAATGTGCTATTAACATAATGCTGTTATTTTCTTGCTGCGTATTAGAAAATACCCTACACATTTTTGCAAGTTATAGTAATTCTGAGCACCATTCTCATTACTTGATATATTGAAGTATATACTTGATTTAAAATACATTCACGAGCCCATTTGAATTATAAATTTGTTATTCTACTTCAATCAGTTACATTCTTTATTTCTCTCTTCTTTAATTCTTCTCCTTTCTCATCTCCCCTCTTGCGTATGTGAGTATCTGTTTCTATTTGTGAATAGCGAAACATTTGTACCTAGCAAATCCCAGGACTACAGTAAGTCATTAAAAACATCTTTCCTAATATAGAAGCTATTGAAAAAATGTTGCACTTCATTACGTTGTTTGTTAAATATTTGCAAAAATATTTTATTATGCAGTGCAAACACACTTATTTTGTTATGCGCTCTTCTTTTTTCATAGAAATGGAGACTTTTTCTATAACAACTTTGTTTTTAAGTACACAAGACAAATTGTATTTCTTCTTACAATTTTCTTTAAATCTATTTGTTATTATGAGCAAGTCACACATTTTTTCTTGTAATGTCTTCTAGATCAGATTGAAGTGATTGATTATACACTCAGATTCAAAGAAAACGGCTAATGAGTGTAATCTTCAAACTACAACAAATCTGCATAACATGTCAATAACAATGCAATATTCGAAATAGATTTAGATCTAACATTCCGTATGTTACGTTTGCAACGTATGCCCAGTTTGATGTCAGATTGTTCAAATTTCGGACTGAGAAAAATTTTATCGGTCATTTTCTATGCATCTGAATGTACATTTAATATATATTTCATCTTTATCTTACAGTTTTGTTATAGATAACATAGAATTTGAGCGACTTGATATGGAGAAGATCTAATCTAATATTTAATCGAAAATTTCATTCGGAAAACAATGTACAATAAACTTCTTATCTGAAAATAACTATCCTTGTTAACTTTGAACCATTTTTATTAGAGTCTGTTTGAGCTATTTTGTACCTCCAAACATGATCGATGTTGAAATTACTTTTCAAATTGTTTAGGTATTATTTACTTACGTCTGCAAATTTCTCCGTAACAATACGTGTTTTGCGCGCAATCGGTATTTTGTGTACATGGCACAGGCTTGGGCCTACAACCCACGTATACATCATTAGGATTTCCTTCGTAGCCAGATCTACAGGCACAGGCTCCAACGTGACTTTGGGCTACACACTCTGTGTTAGGCCCACAAGTAATACTTTCGCATACATCTGAAACAAAAAAAGGAAATTCCGTGTAATGATAGTAATACAAGTAGTTATTATTATTCTTTTTATTCAGTAATTAGAAATACTCTCCTCAAAATTATTTTTCATACCTATTGAAACTTTTCATCAATTGAACAATTATAAAATGTTATCTGATGAAGTATGAGGTTGACGTTTTACGTCAGCACGACAACCAGAAATTAAACTGAAGTTTTACGGAGGTATACGCCGTATACATATCTAAATTTACTATGAAATAGCCCAGAGGTATCTCAAAGGTAAAAAACTATGTACTTGGCGTATTCTGAACATATACATGCAAGAAAAAATTACTACTGCAGTACCAGTATTGATATCAGTGGAAAACAAAGCATATGTATTATTAACTGAAGTAATTACATTAATGTAAACAATAGTATCTCTATAAATTCCTGGACAAATTTATTAATTGCACTAACTCTACATGTTTTACATATAACTCCCGGATAGATGTCAAAACTGGTTTGTTGATTACTTACATTAAATATGTTGAAGATTTTGTGTGATATGGGTCAATGCGTTTCATTCACAATTACATTCATACACTAAACAGATTTTTGCTGATAAGATTATATACTACCACTGAACCAAAAAAAAGAAGAAGAAGAAGGAGAAAAAAAGTGTTAACGGTATCAACACCGTAACAGTGTTTTCTTTAGACTCAGCACTTCTGAAGGAACGGTAAAAGTAGATAATAAAATATGAAAGTGATTTATTTGATATTGATAAGAGATACAATGTATTTGAATCTCCCTCTGTATGTTCATATGTTTATTTCTACTCGAAATGTTTACTTTTTCTTAGACTTGCAAAGATCCATCTATTCTTAATGTATGAAAGTCCTACCTCTGCACTTCGGCACTCCATTAGACTTTATACACTCAGCAGCAGCTGGACAGTCTTCGCTCCTCTCGCACTCAACAGCTTTCTGGCAGCCTTCTTTGTATGGATCACCAACTGTGCCTATCGGACAATAACACTTGTAAGATCCCCGGGCATTATCACAATGAGCACCTGGACCACAAGGCGAGTCACCACAGAAATCTATAAGTTGACAGCTGCTGTACGGATCTCCAGTGTAACCCGGCTGGCAATAGCACACCTATAAATAAAGTATAAGATGAATCAATAATCATAGTAATAGAGTTAGGTTCTGTTAGGATTATCTTTGTATAAAATTTCTTAACATAGTTGAGACGATATTTCTTTGTTCTAAATTTTAAATATGTCTTTCCTTTAGTGGAAAAAATGATGTAAATAGACAATTGTGTGAGTAGAATTATGGGATAATAAGAGATGTTATGCTTATTAAAGGGTTTAAACGTGTAATTTGCGTCAAAACGACCTCATAATAATATGAAATGACATGTTGACAGTTGCCTCTTAAAGGCTTTGGAGAAGACGCGCGGTAACGAAAATGACGACTATTATTAAATTAATTATTTCAACGTTATCAGAAATCAGATGAATGTCTATGAAGAATTTCTCTACTTACTTGTTCATGATTTTCAGCAGAACACAATGCATTTTGTCCACAAGGATTGTTCACCAAACAGGCAATTTTACATTTGTAATCTTCGCATAATTTGTCATTCGTGCAGTCACCGTTACTCTGACACTCAATAGGTTGACAACCAATTTTGTCATCTTGAGGATTTCCATAATGGCCAGTCTTACAGGAACAAATAGGTTCGTGATTTCGTGGTGCACACTCAGCATTTCGACCACATAGAATTAATCCGTCGCAGGCATCTCGGCACTCAGCCTAAATAAAGGGGAAAAGATTGATTTAAGATCTTAAAATATTTATTACTTTAAATAAAATTCAGCACTACACTATAAAATGCAAATACGAATCGAGTACGGTACAAACAACATTAAGAATATTCAAAATAATAATTTTGCTGTGGATGCAAAAAAGTGGAAGTCAGCTTTTTCTATTAATAAAATATAGATATTCTGTAACTATTTTAATTGCAAAATTAATACTTAAATAGTGAAATAGGTAAACAAATTCATTTAATTTATTCCGACATACAATCATTAAATAACGCTCTTCTTCCTAATATAGGCAATAAACTATCCAATTAGTCTCAGGCAAATGATAAAGAATTTTTTTCGAAAGCATTCAAAATGTTCAATAAATTATGAGATAACAGGCCAGAACAAGCAATTTGATATATCGATATGCACCGCACTGATTAGTTCTATGTTATTAATACAATCTGGAACCTTTTAATAGTTTAATTTTCCTTTTCTTGAAGGGAAGTAAAATTAATGTTACAACGAATGATTTCTTTATGCTTATCATTCATGCAGTCGCATATGGCCTGAGCCCTAGTTGCCTAAAGGCCATAAATGAAATTCAAATTCAAACAAGGCAAAATATGCCAGCATGACTAAGTTATTTAGAATATCTTACTTATTTTCAACAAATAACACGTAGACAGGTATGTGAAAAATAGTAATTGACATAAATTTGTAGACCTTATATGGATTAAACGCTAGTCATAGATTCATACCTGTCCGACAGCATTCTGTCTGCAACGCTCTGAGCTCCCACAATCATCGTCAGATCTACATCTAACTTCTTGTGCGCAGATGCTGTTCATGCAGAACTGAAAGTCAGGACAGCTGTCGTTGGTCTTACACGTTGGTTGGCAAGCAGTCTGGATACATAGCTGATCTGCCAGACATTCACGAGCAGTAGTACACTCCACTGTGGAAGAAAGTAGTAAATATTATAATGTCGTACTCTCAGTTTGGTTTGAAGTAACTGTTTATCTATTAGTTAACGGATTTTACAGAACCTCTTGAAAATAAATCCTGAATATGCACAGACTTTGGATATTTACACATGACTAAAATATTAAAGATTTAATGTTCTTATTGTCCTCTCTCAGTGTGATAAGAATGCATTTAAAGGTTTCAACTTGCTTATAATATGTATTGATGCCATATTATAAATTATTAGTTTTATGTACGTTAGCACTCATATTTTCTTTTATTTTTCTTTTGTCATTAATCTTGTTTATTCCCTAATTTCTTAATACCAGCATTAAGTAATGGAATACTCACGTGTGCAAACACCACTCGTGCATCTAGTTCCAGCAGGGCACTGATGATCTCTATTACAGTATTGAACTGGCACACATCCCAACTGAGGGTCACCTGTAAAACCAGCTTCACACGTACAAACTCCAACGTGATTCACAGCTACACAACTCGCCCGTTCACCACATACATTGGGGAGACTACATGGGTCAACACATTTTGAGTCTATGCAGGCTTCATGGTTCTTGCAATCGTTGCTGTCATCACATTCCAATTTAACACACTGGACTTGGGGATCTCCTCTTGTTTGGGCAGGACATCTACAAACTGCGTTATGAGCAACTGGACTACACTCAGCATTTTGCCCACAAGCACCCCGTTGTTCACACGGATTTTTACAGCGATTATTGAAACAAGCAGCTGTAGATGGACAATCCGAATCAGTATAGCAGTCTCCTGGCTTTCTACAACCAGCCCTCAATGGATCGCCAATTAATCCATCCGCACACGTGCACACAAAGCTTCCGGGAGTATTTCTGCATCTAAAAATTATAGAAAACAAGTAATTACAAAAATGTTTTAAATTTCAAAGAAACTTTGACTTTTGTTTCCTAATTCTGTGGTGCTCTTTCAATATTTCTGTTTCTTCACACTTCACATATTAGTAACAGCACTTAGTATCTTGCTGTAAGTTCTAATCACCACATAGGAATTTTAACAGACTTATGTACACTCCTTTAGACACCTGACATCTACAACCAATTTCGGAATGGAAATAATTTGTACGTGGCGGAACTGCAAGTCTCTAAATTACAACTTTGTATCCTATAAGTACTCGCAGTTTCAAATCCTTAAGAAACTTCGGTACTGAATGAAAAATCCCTCTACTTAACATAGCTTAACAACTAAGAATAAATGTGCTATTTGCTCTTACAATGGATTTTCTTTAAGTAGAACAAATTCTATGATGCACTTGAAATTTTTAATAAATACTAACTGCTTACAACTTACTAGAAATACCAGTAATTTCTAAATTTAGGTTATGCTTTATTATTCGTACTTAATTGCAAATGTAATGGTAATTAGTACATGATAAAAACGCGAATTCTTTTTCGACTTACAGAGCAGACGTATGGCATGGGGTTTGAGCACATTCATCAATGTCAACGCATTGGCCATTAGCAAGCTGGTATCCCTCAAAACAAAGACAGACTCCTTGGTGATTTTCAGCTTTACACGATCCTCTACCACAATTTACTTGATCACACGGATCTGAAATGTAAGAAAAACATTAGTAACAGTAAATTACGAGGATTATACTTATTAAATTGTACACGTTATCCATATGTTTGTAGTTTAAAGGAAAGTCTTAAACAGTATGTAGCATTTAATGCACTAATGAAGTTCTATCGGCAATCAATAACATTTTCACGTGATCAAACTGGAAGCGCTCTCTACACCGCTCGTTCACAGGTAAGACAGATAAGAGGAAGGTAACGTGTTAGTGAGTGAGGCCGAAACCTCTCCCAAACAACCACAGAACTGTATTAACAGATGATTATGCTTTGTGGTGGTGGATTGCTCGGGTTTTTATGTATTGCGAGCAGCTGCCAGACAACCAATGCAACATATCGCAGCAATTAGAACGTGTGCTGAAAGCCTTGAAAAATGGTATCATTCCACTACAGGACAAGGCAAAACCACATATTGCTAAGGTCATCTGTAACATCCAACTCAGATGGAACACAAATGCATTCCCTACCAAACGGCCGTAGCTTAATTGGTAAAGCTTTGACTTAGCAATCGAAAGGTCCTGAGATGAAGTTCTTCTAGGGTTTTTCACAGTTGTACCAGAATAATCTACTAGCTAGGTCTGGTCGACTACCTTCCAACATTCTCTCAACTACCATATCCTGGCCTGAATCTGAGATGTTTAAGGTCATTAATAAAAAAATCAAATTCACTATATTGGATCCTGCACATCCCTCTGACACAGCACCTTTGGATTTCCATTTGTTCTATTCATTAGAGAACTTTCTGCGACGAAGACGGTTCCGAACGCAAGCACAGGACGACTTCTTTTGGTTCACCTTCCGCTGAGTTCTAAGAGAGAAAGGAATACATAGAACAAATGTTTTATTCCTTTCTCTCTGGTTCTACCAGCCAGAGATCCATAGTCCGCCCGAACTTTGGAACAGGTCATTGCTGATAATGAGGAGTATTTCTGATTTTCCAGATACGCCATACTTCATGTTATCGCCTTTTCATTCGTACGATCAATATGCGACAGAACTTTATTCCTTGCCTTATACAACATTCAGATTTACTATTCAGAAATTAATTTCCTCAGAACAAAGATGAATTTTTATTCCAAGCCTGTATTAACATTAA
>JAGDQP010066182.1:0-11314 GCA_022664845.1 Lepisma saccharinum | reverse complement strand
GCTAAAAAAATCCGCTATATGGCATCAGTATCCAGGGAGAGGGCGTGGTAGTGTGTAACATGATCATTTCCAGTCCAGCCAGGTTGAACAATATGGCGTCAGTTGCTTCTTTTTTGTTTACATGTAACCTGTTATTGTTATTCACTGGTAAGTCCCCTTAATTTTATGGATGTTTCTCAAAGCCTGTTTTTCGTGATAACCATTGTACTGTATTAAGTTCTTAATGCTCTTTCAATTGGTGTTATTTTTGGTGGTGTATCTTTTACGAATTGTTCATAATCAAACTATTTTCGTGAAAACTTACTTGCTCTTGACATGGCCACCAAGGCCATTGTCATTGATTCGTCATCTGATCCAGATGATCCTCATCACGTTGATACTCTCTGTATGGATACGAGTGACTCTCCGCCAGGCACTGAATCATCCAACAGGAATCAATCTTCCAGCTTTAGTAGAACTGCATTATGAAACTGAAAAAAATCACAACTTGTATAACATAGAACAAGGGTGGCCATATCATATACACATCCTCCTGATATGGCCAATAGGTAAATTTTAGAATTTCATTTATTTTTTCTGACCAGTAAAGCTATTTACCATGTAGCTCGGATGGGGGAAAAACGAAGATTATATTCTATCCTGGTTGGAAGGCCCGATGGAAAGAGGCCATTGGGAAGACCGAGACGTCGTTGGGAGGACAATATTAGAAGAGATCTTCGAGAAGTAGGTGTTCGTGATGAAAACTGGCTTGATACTGCCCAGGATAGAATCCAATGGCGAACGTTTGTTACTGCGGCGATGAACTTGCGAGTTCCATAAGCCATAGAGTTAGTTAGTTAGTTAGTTAGTAAAGCTATTTTCATGGGGCATGCAATTTTCTCTATGAAAGTCCATTAACCCATGAAAACGATGGAAAAATGGCTTTGATTTCTTTCAAAATGGTGGTTAGAAAAATTCTCAAACCTTAGCATGGCCACATCAGGGACACCCACCTTATAATACTATATAGAGATTTTTTACCTTGTTGGATCCGTTTTTTACAATCTTGTAAACTAAACCATGTTCTCATACAATTTGTACTTCTCAAATAAAATGTATTTTTCTTAGAGCTCTCCGTTAAATCATGCACTGATACTGGGTCCCTTCATTTCCTTACATGCTATCTAATTTTTTGCTAGTTCTTTTATCCTTCCATCTGTCTGTAGTTTAAAGAAAAAAGGCTTGTTTTGAAATCTGGCTTATCAGTCATCTGATGTATACAAGAGGCGGACCGCGGAAGGGACATACCAGCCGAATTTGTGAAAATCTAACTGTTGCCACTTTTTAATGTCAAAAACTTAAACTGACTTTTAAGATATATTGAAAATCTGAAACTTACCATTCCTACATATGTATCTCTTCTAGATATGGGTAAACTTTGAAGCTTGTAACACTAAAAATAAGGGAGAAAATTATAAAAAAACATTGCAATACTTTTTAAATTTCATAACGTTGAAGGAAGTTTAGAGTACCAGAGCACCTTAACGAAAAAGAAAAGAACTCGTAAAACTATTGAGTTGTGACATGTGGAAATGATAGCAAATACAACTATCTCGATTTAAATTTAGGTGTTATTTCCCATTGAGGGGTAAAAACGCGCTGCCGACAGTGAATGTCAGACGCGCGCGTAGCCATTGCAATTTGGATTACATGCATTGGGGTTAAAAGTATGATATAATCAGTATCAAAGTGTATCATAGCATCAAACAGTATTATAATAAGCACATTTAGCTTTATTCCTTGTAAAATGGATTGTACTGCGTCTTTAGTTTAAATATATTTATATTCACCAGGAAAACCGGATGTTCATTATTGCGGCTCGAATAAAAGAAAATGTGAAATTGAAGCGCATATCGGTAAGCTTTCTTTATCTATATTACTTAATTTATTTTAATCGCTCAATTAAATATGTGTGCGAAATGTTAGTGTTTACAAAATAAAATTCAACATTTTATCTGTGTGTGACAGTGATTATTAATATGATATCGTTTCTTTGGTGTGTATGAAATATTACGTCTTCACAGTAACACAATAATTTATTGCAACATGCCGTCATTTCATATTTTTCTTGCGGCAGAAAGAACAAGAAAGATAGCGGCCCGGTTCTCTATTCAAGGTTCCTTCCTCATATACTCTAAAGTGAAGGAAGATAGAAAAGTCTTAATGAAAATAACCTATTTCAGGCCCTGAAGATAGGACTTCCTATTTCGAAGCGATGACACTTCAGCCTAGCAAGCAATCTCGATCTCTGTTCCGATAAAAATTAAAACAAGTTGTTTCTTAATTCTACTCCTTGATTCTGAAGAATGCCGAACGTTTCGACTTCAGACATTTGATCTTTCATTGGTTGTAATGGCTTATCGTAAACGTGCTCGCCTAGTTATTTAGAATACTTGGGTTTTAATTCGCGTGATTTGCTATTCTCACCCTTTAAATTAGCCCATCCATGCAGAATTAACAAGTAACCACATAATAATTTCTAAACTTAGAATCCCACATTCTAATACCACCAATAGGCTTGCAGAACAGAGCTAAAAGCTACCCTTACTGTGGTTTGTTAACCTTCACTCGATGACCTTGTGTTAGAGACCTGCATGGGCCGGGCTAGGCCCGAGGCCCGCAGCCCGGCCCGCGGGCCGGGCTTGGGCGGGCCAGCTCCGCTATTTCTTTGGGCCGGGTCGGGCCGGGCTTGCTTTTTCGTCATGTCGGGCTGGGCTCGGGCCGATTAATTGCACTTCTTTAAAGCAATTCAATAATTATGGACTTTCTTTAAACGATAGTTGGAATAATGCCAAAAGTTCAAGTCTGTGTGCACGCCACGTGGAGTCAAAGGTATTACAAACAATGCAATATTTACAGCTGGTGTTGCTTAGCGGCTCCACTTTTGCTATAGAGGATTAGTTGTTCACCGGGGCGTTGACCCCAGTCGGCAGTCACACGAGTGACTGCATGCCCTTCCCTCATTAAATAACAAAAGAAAGAATGCGTATTGAAGCTTTCTCTGCTGATAGTCCGTGTCAATACCAGAATATGGTCAATCCAACCACTAGATCCCAGGGGCTGAACAGTCAGAGTAGTCGTCTTGATATAAAAGTAAAAGGAAACCGCACTTTGTTCTTCTCTCCACTTCAGCGACCCGCACGAAGAAATGGTGGATGAAGTCAGGGTTGCAGTCTAATACGGTGTTAAATACCATGTAAATGTAGGTCTTGCGGGTGCGGTCAAATTTCTGATAATTTATTTTGTAAATAAAAGCTATACTTTGACTAGCTATTTCTTTGCCGGATTTAAGAAACCTACGACTACAAGTAATCCTACTGTTGAAAGCGAAAGGATTATTTTGATCCTTTGTGTTAGAAATAAATTGAAACGGCAATCCTGTAGAATGAAATTAAAATGACTAGCAAATCTAAGTGCATCACATTGTTCAAACACTCACATAGGCTTGTATGCATTATATTATTATTATATATACCAGATACAAATATATTGGGGCTCGAGCCAAAACTTTTTAAAATTTGTCTGGCCGGGCTTGGGCCAAGAATTTTTAAAACTTATCGGACCGGGCCGGGCTCGGGCCAAGAATTTTTAAAACTTATCGGGCCGGGCCGGGCTCGGGCCAAAAACTTTTAAAGCTTTCCGGGCCCGGGCTGGGCCGGGCCTAGGTACATTCGGGCTGGATTGGGCTCGGGCCGAACAATTCGGCCCGTGCAGGTCTCTACCTTGTGTAGCAAACGCACAAGAGAGTAGCTATACCGTCACATTAGGATCGACGACACTTTACAGTGTCGGACGATGCTAGTTAGATTGAGATATGTTTTGCAGTCATTGAACAGAGACTGATCAGGTAATAATAATTATGAACTTCTTAAACAGGAACATTCTCTTCATTGGGAGCAACACCAAAACACAAGCGCAGCACCGATCGTCTTTTGGCTTCCGGTTCTAGATCTCGATCTCCAGACAAATGTATTTTAGGCAAGTCACAATCTCCACTAAACAAGAATACTTATGTTTATAGCAATTCTGATACCGACTCTGACCATGAAATGACCGTCTCTGACTCTGACCATTCACATCTAAATGCAAATAGCTCAACAACATCTACACATTTCTTCCTGCTAATTTCGTCAGCAGAATTCGAGCACCGAAACAACTCTTCTAAGAGTTCTTCAAATATGTTCCTCGAAATACCATAAATCGAATCATAACAATTAGAAATTAAATAATAATTCAGTCCCTGGCACCAACTAGCCAAAACGATAAGAAACAAGCACAGCTACGAGATACTTGGATCTAACTTATGGACCTGGACAACAGCAACCCACTTTGCCAACTCCCACCGCCTCGTCGAACACTAATGCTAGCTGTTGTAGTCAGGGGAATAAAACTGGACATCAACGACACAGAAGTGAGGAGAAACTGAAACTAGAAGAGTATATAATAACTAAATGCATTCGCATAAAAATACAGCAAGCTACATGGTCAGAGTGCTAACCAACCACCAGCAGACTATAAATGATTTACTACAAACCGGAGATTAATATACAAGAAAAGGTACAGAATAAATTGCATCAATTTGCTCTCAAACTTTCAGATACATGTCCCATCAACCAAAACCAGGACCAAAAAAATTCAGGATTATTTTATTATCAAAAACCGCGAACAAATATTATGCAAAAGTCACCAACTTGGAGAATGAGCGCAACCTAAAATGACATAAGTAAAAGAGCTAAGGAAATTGACTTTCATAACATGAATCTTAAACAAATTCATAACACTGTAAAAAAATATGCTGTATGCTGATTGTGCTCCTAGTGGTGACAATAATTTAAAATATGGAACATTGTAATTAGGTTTTCCTGTTGTGTTCTAAATAAATAACATGGAGCAGTAACCTGAAATCTGTAAAAAAAAAAAACTCAGAGTTTCTTTAGTCGGGCCCTCTATATGAAACTATTAGTATACTGAAATGGGTAGATACTATTTATTTTGATTTTATTAAAATTTGGACTAAGTTCATCCTAATATTATATTATCTAGCATCTTAAAATAACGTCTTCCGAATTCACTCTTAAAATTAATTGTTTCTACCTTTGCTCAAAGCAGACAGTACCCAGTTTCTTACTTAAGTTGAATCATTACTGTGAATTTAGGAGTGCCACACGGATATATTTAGATATTATTTTTTATATTGCATGTTATTAATTTACTATTAGAAGTTAAGATTTCGCATTTACTAAACATTCCTTTTATCCCCATTCATAGAGGTGCGTTCCTCTACCCTTAAAACATTCGACAAAGTGCGCTCTAAATTATATTTAGTCACGTGCGATTGATGATAATTTATTGCTGAATATACCTAGTGGTGGACATAATTAAGTGACGGCTTTCAGTATGATCTTTGTGGCGGTGGCAGTTGGTAACACTTGGTTAATGTGACGAGAGTCACCCTGCAGTTTAGTTAGCTGTGGAGCGTTTGCCGGCACAGATGCTTCTGCTGCGGTAAAGAGTAATCAGTTATGCCAACGGAACGTGAATTCCGAAGGAAGTTTAAATTCAGGGATGGTCCGTCATTCAACTGGGTCCTATGTGGGTGTCCATGCTTCGTGAAGAATGTCCCATTAAAGATTCACATCGAACAGGTAGACATCGTTCTGCATGCATTTAGTAAAAAGAGGAACGAATGTTGGCAGCGGTCACCTATAACCCCAGGAGACCAATAGTGAAACATATTTTCGTTTTGAACATGGTACGGCGATTTTAGGCTGCAAAGAAACAGTGGTGCACTCATCAAGAAGGCCAACCGGTGTAGTTCATTTGATTGAAACAACCATCGACGTAGCAGTGGAAATCTAGTGTATTTGTTGCGCTTAAACATGTTGTGCTAAGACATCTAATGAAACGATTAGATGGAACAATGAAAGGTGCAAAAAAAATGTTTGACCAATAGGGAAAGCAATTGTTACATATGGAAACTTATCTCTTTGTTCTTTCAAGCGTATACCAGTCAACTGGACCTATGATATATCAGACACACCTATCAAGAATACTTATTAGCGGTTTTAGTAGTAAGTACTGAGAATATCTCGCCCAAAAGAAGCCGAGAGGGATAGTTCAGTCGAAATGGCTCTCCAGAGTCAACATAATTCTTCATCTGTACCTGAGCACAGAAAATACAACTGAGCAATTGCATATTTTAGCAAGGTATGTGATATATGTCTACGCACCCGTTTGGTTTTTAATCAAGGCGATTCCATCTACTTGGGAAAGATCCAGGGAACTATGGAACCTCAGTCAACTTTCACGCTTTCTGTTTACTAAACTTAATTTGTGACATCGTGTACAAAGTGCAGCTTGGAATTGAAATTTACTTTAGGCATCTCTGGCTCAGGCTCGGATAGAATTGGGAACAGGATTGTAAGGCAGTTGGCCAGGAACTAGTTTGTGAGAACCATACTACCATTTTCCTGGTGTGATTTAGGGAAAACCTAGAAAACCCTCAGTCAGGATGACGGCCGCTGGTATCGTTCCCAGAAACTTCCAATGGCTAAGCCAACGCTCTAAGTTGTGAGCAACGGCCGCTCGGTTTAAAGTGCTGCAACCTTGTGGTTTCTCCCGAAAAAAATGCAATCTCGTTGATAACCGACACGAATGAAGAAATCAGAAGATACGTTTGGAGAAGAATAAGAAAGGAACAAGTGTCTGCAAACAAACCTACGTGCATTAGTTTCTTCATCCAAATGTCATATTCGACGGTGAGAATTATCACGTTATAATTGATTGATTCGCTTGCTTGATTACTGAATATGCTTTAACAAAATGTGTCACTTCAGAAGAACTCGAAGAAAATATGGGAAATTCTGGTTTTGGGGACGGTAATATTCGTTGCTTCCCATGTGACAACCCAAGACTGGAAAGAGTCGTGAGACTTGTAAGTAAATCTATTTTATCAGTCATTGGAATCAAAGCCGGGCATGATTTTCTCCGTAAGATGCTAAAATCGAGGCATAAGATACCGACATTACGTCTAAATTGCAGCTACTCACTTAAACAAAAGTGGAATGACCTCTATATGGCACATTTTGGGTGCGCAAGTGAGAGGAATCCGTTTTCCCGCCACTTCAAAGTGGTGAGTTCTGGGGTATTTTCAGACTAATAGACATTGAAAGCAAGGAAAAGCTCGACTCGTTCAAGGTATTGAAAGAACAGTGAAGTTACCATGGCGGTCTTAAACTTCTTAAACCATACCTTGTTCGCCCGGAATAGTTGCAGGAAAACGGATTTTATCATGAAATTGGGCACTTGGGGGGGATTTCATACATTAATTCAGGCAAAATCTGTAAGAACTGCATTTATACGGGTCCCAATGAACACGTTTATCACTAGCACGCAAGATGAACCAAGCTAATCAAAAAATTACGGTGATGGAGCGACTAGAGAGTCGATTTTATATTTTTGCGGCTTGCAAACCAAAATTTTCAAAGCCGATGCGAAATCTCCAAAACACCATCAAAAAATCTGAAATTGCTTACAAGAGATCTCTGCCTCAAATGCACACCTTTTGTCACTAAACTATGATCGATTTAAAATAAGAAGTTGTTTTCAGGACACCTTTTTATAGAACCGATAACTCGAATTCCTTGATATCTCAAATTTTATTCATTTCCCTTCGCCTTCCCTAATTCACCCCATGTTAATTTACCTGAATAAATCAAATGTTAATTAAAACCGTCAATAATTGGAATTATTGTTGCTGTTGGGACGTGCCGCTAAACCTCTATAACTCCAAACCTTTAGCTTGAGAACGACTACAAGCCAAGTTAGTATAAATACCTCTATGAATCGAAAGTGTAATCGCGGAAATTTTTGTAACTCGAAGATTAGGGGGTGGAACGAGCTGAGCCGAGTCTCTTCGTTGACAAGAATCGTCATCGGATTGTCATCTTTGTAGAACACTACCCAACGGTTAGAACGAGCGTAACGCGTCAGCTGCTCTCAATATTGACGGTGTTGTCCGAGTGTCAGTTGCGCCGTGATCAGCACGATATAAAACGTTATTTAATATGGGCCATTTTAGTAACTTTTTTACACTTCGGTGAATGTAATGCTTGTTAAAATCCACAAACATCCATGCCACAGGCCGGATTTGAATCTGCAACCTTGGAAACGCTACCCAAACGCCTTAAACCAAATGAATACTTTGGTCGACATGCAGTTAAATTTTTCATATGACGTGAAGCGAAAATGCAGAGTTCTTACTGTAGAAGAGAAGAGTCAGTCAGTTCCGACCATCTATATCTCGAAGTTATGTATTATACCTCTCGATAACTCGAGCGTCGCTAAGTCGAAATATTCGATAACTCGAATTCTGTCTTTTCCCCTTCAGATTCGATTTATCGATGTTCTACTGTGGTAGTGCTTGAAAATCCTTCCCTTCGAACAGCTACCACTTATAAAGCATTCAGAACAAAATGAATAACATTCTACAGCAAAATCAAACTAAACTGTAAACATTTTACGTCTACCTTTGATCAAGTCATTTTGTAGTTTTTTATAATTGTTCATATAATCGCATTCGTATATAATCACTGTATTTTTCGCCATTTTTGCAGCAAACATTACGCTAGAAGTCTAACGCGGCAATCTCTCGGCTACCCCAGATCACCAACAGAGATGATATGTTAGCATTCGTAACAAATCAATTTCACAACAATTTCTGAATGAAACATCAGAAACAAGCACAAATCAAAAATAATTTTAAAAATTGAGATTTCATATGCAAATAAAATATAATTGCATTATGTAACACCATGGTATTGCTTCTAGACTTCGTATCTTAAATAGATATTTTATTTACTTGTAACACATGTTCAATGCTTTATGATACATTATTTTACTAGTTCAGCCTCTACCATCGAGTCTAAAGAAAAGTCAACACTTATTGCATAGTAAGTACATTGTTTCCAGCTATTAAAATAACTGTTATATCTTTGTTCAGTTGAAGCCAATGAAGAGCTGGGAAGTTTTGATATAGGCAAAGCAAAAATGTCCGGTTCCACATGGTACAAAGAATGTAGAGAGAAATGCATTCCATCTTGTGTGGAAGTGGAATATGAAGTTGTGTCGACTTTCAAAGAACGACTTGAAAGGTAATGTTTTCTTAACATAGAATTCTCGGGAAAATTTTATTTTGATAAAAATAGTTAGTAACAAACATAGATCATTGGAAGCTGATAGATATAAAGATTTCTTAACATTTACCTGTATTTCAAATTTCAGTCACAACTTCTCGGAATGATGTATAATGGCTTTGTGTTATGAACTACCTCCATTTCGAAGAGTTCTGAATCTAATAATTACTCTAATGTATATGTGCACATGTCAAAAATTATAAACTGTATTTTATTTTATTTTTGTTGAACAACAGCTATAGTAGTGCCAGTGGAACGTTTTACCTATCAAAAGAGAACACTAACGAACTCCTATAATATATCATCTCACATTATCAGGTTTTTTTAAATAAATCTTTAATGTCTTTTGTTTTATTTAAGATCAAGTGTTTGGTAAGATCAAGTATTTAAGATCACACTCATAAAAATTACAAACAATCGACGGGAATACATTATTTAAATCACAGAAAGATGCATAAAATTTGTCCCTCACACGAAACATTTAACGCACAGTGCAATTGTGGTGTTTCATTCAATACGATGATACTATTTAGGATTACATTCTTTATCGTTACGGACTGATTTCACTCTTAAAAGGGATGTAAGATGGAGGAAACAATGATATTAGTAGAGCTATTTAACGAGAGGTTTTGATTATTAACTATAACTATTAGACGCGTGAACTTATAATGACAAACTGGTTAAAAGGGAAAAGGTTTGGATTAAGCAAATCCAATCACCACATTTTCTGATATTAATGGTATGTGCAACAATTTGATTCATGAGAATGGATACTAATACTCTAACACCTTAGTTCCATCAATGATAACAATTTAAAGTGACAAATACAAAACCATTCAGACCCAAACATAAGAAACATCACCTATGCATCCAATTTCCGGGTTAGAAGAATTATAAGCAGCTGTGTCTTGAGTTCGATGTGTGTTCCATACCGAAGTTTATATACAGCCGTAGGTCCGGAAATTGTTTGACCTATGATGAGATCCCTCTTGTGATTAATAGCATGGCTGCTTTTAACATCAATCCGGATCTGTGGGTCATTGGATGCATGCAAATTTATTGGAATTATGTGAAAACGGTTGAATCTGTAGTTTTACACAGGAATACATATATCCTTGTCGATAACTATGTGCTTTAGAGAAAGTCTTTGGGTGTATATTCATAATTAGTCATAAAGAGAACAATGTGGTTTGTTAATAATTTGAATCATATATTTTACTAATAAGAAAATATGTATCATATCCAATCGTTTTCCGACTTCCACTGATGATTTTTCTTACGAGCAAAAGGTCAGTTATCTCAGGTTTGTGGCTGTATGAATATAAAAAACTGTTTAGTAAGTTTGCTGGAGGTAACACTAAAGAGGGAGCACGGTCTGGAAATTTAGTGCTAGTAGTTTCCCATTCAGTTTTAATATATGAAAATATTATTCGGCCAGTTGCGAGATAACTTGGGTCAAAGTTTACGTAACACCTAAAATACCTATTAAGCCTTAAAATATTCTCGATTAAAATCACCTCGGCTAGCGACTTTAACGTGATTTGTTTGAATTCCGCTCTGGACATGGTTCTTTGTGTGTGCTTTAAACTTGGTTCTAAGGGTATTATTCGGCACTGAGAAAATCAACGAATATCAGCTGATCAGTAAAATAAAGTTTCAAAAACGTGGCCGAATGGTAGGATGGTGGGTGGGCTTAAGAGAAAGAGATCTGTCATTTGATTCTAGTTTGGTGGTTATTCTTTTAAGCAGAATGAGTGTTTCATGTCTTATAGTACAAAAGAATGAAGAAAAGGAAAATATACCTGTAAAATATTTGCTTACTCATAAAACGATCGTGTTGAAACTTTATTAATTTGTGCAGAGGAAAGTATTCCACAAATTTAATCTAGATTGTTAAATAATTTCACACATATATACTTATGTGCACGTGGAATATGACACATACAATTTTATATAGAGAAAGATACGAAATGATTTAATGCAAATTAGAAGCAGAAAGATAAAAACAGAATAATATGTGCAATCAATGCTGTCAAAGCGTTATTTGTACACAGGAACCAGAAGCATGAAAAACAAGATAT
>JAGDQP010066181.1:0-11314 GCA_022664845.1 Lepisma saccharinum | reverse complement strand
ATTATAATCATGAATTCCGCCAGGATTTTCAGATTGGCGTGTGTAAAGTCAAAATTGGGAGGGTGTAGGTAGCTTTACAATGTTTCTGTCAACTTTTGACCGTGAAAATAAAGTAAAAGTTGGGGATATTCGCAAGGATTTGGGGCTGACCCCCTCCCAGTTGTCGGGGGTCTGGCGGAATCACTGATTGTAACAAACCATGTAGATACCGTGGTCCATATCTTCCATCCCAGACTAGTAATGTAAATTGATCATACAAAGAACATGAATGGATAATAATTTTTCTGCTTAATTTCTATCAGAAAGAGCCAAGATTATAATTCCAAACTGTATCAAAATGAAAAGTTCCAAATGTTGAAAAGCAATATTCGCATGTTCCTATAGGCATACCAGACATTACATGTTGCACATTTCAAAAGTGAAAAAGGGGACACATAATATTATGTTGATAAATTAAATTATAGGATGGAAACGAATTTTTTGCCAAACTAATATAAAAATAATTCTTCTCTTGAAATAGCTAAAAAAGGGGACTATTTTCTACTCATATCTTAATATGTATCTGTTCCGAACATGCCACTCTAGATTCCACCTATTGTGAATACAACGCTTTAATAATTACAACATTAATGAACTAGTGTTTATAACAATTTGCACACATGCAATAAACCCGGCAGAGCTGAAACGGGCCCCGACTGTCGGGGGATGCTGGTCAGGTTTTGGACTGTGTCATCAGGTTTAAGATTCGAACGCATTCTGACGCGGTGATTCGATGTGTGATTTGATAACCTGGAAGATGATGGAGAGATTTTAATTGTTTCATTGCGTTCGAACAGTGTTTATTTCAGGGGTGACCAGGAACACGAAAAATAAGACGTCAAAATTTCCAGTTAAATAGATTTTCCAGACCGGATCAATCGGGTTACCGGGTCACTCATGTTTGGGTCAGTCCCTATCACCGGGTCAGCGAAAGTGACCGGAATTTGGCTGTGGAATACGCACAAACAGAGAGAGTGTGTGTAAATTAAGAGAAGAAATAAACACGAATAGAGAGAAGGAGAGGTAAAAGAAGAGAAAGAAGCAGCGAAGACACGATAATAATACATCAAGAAAGAGAGAAAGTTCAATGAAAAATATGAAAACTACATTATCATTATGCTAAACAGCACACACACCCGTTTACTCGGATTCTGACCAGTGATACTTCGTTAAGTTCTCCACAGTCCAGAAATGAATCTTTGTTTGAATATTTCAGTGTATGCGAAAAAGAAACTGACTGATGGGGAATCGAACTCAGGTTTTCAAATTAGAAGTCCAGCACGATAGGGATACTCTACAGCGATTTTACTCAAGACGTGCTTAACAAATGCTATAGTGTTTGTTTCTACGAATAATAACATGAAAGTGGATACTTCATATCAATGTCGTATTCTTAACTGTCCCCCCTGAGACTTAAGTTGGACTTTTCCAACCAACATTCGTAAATCGTCTTTCTGTCTATAATGACTCGTGCTTCATTCCACAGTTGTAAATATTATCCATTTTTATGAGAAGTGATGGTTAGATTCTTCAAGACCGCTTTGTAAAAAAAACATGGCTTGAACAGGATTCGAACCTATTTTGGTTTGGTTTAGTACATCAAATTCCGGCACTTTTCCTCTACTCCATTTATCCACCTAAATATAAAAGCCATAAATTACTAAGTTCATGTTTGGAAATAGCCAACTTCGTTCTGTAAGTTCTTTAAACCAAAATGCACGCGAAAAGTTCTTAATTCAATCACTTATAGACAAATTAGTGCCCACTAATATCCAAAATAACAAAAGTCCAGGAAAAATGAAATAAACAATAACAGCTGATGCAGTTTCTATGCGTCGTGGAAGTTCAAAGTCACGCTTATAGCAATAAGTATTATTATTATTATTATTGCAGTGAAATATCCGATAACTAACAGTTGTATATTCCCTGTGGAAGAACAGTGAATATTATGGAAGTAAACTCTCCTTTGTTTTTCTCTGAAAATGTATTTCCCAGAGCAAAAGTCAAAAGTTCTATGATACGAATATTTACATGTTTTTGTACTACTTCGTTTCTCATTTTATGCATGTGTTTAAAATGGCTCCCTTGCAAGAAGGATATTCCAGGATTGTTACATTTTAATTCCTATATTCCGGGAGTATTCCTAGGTAATTGGAAATTTGCCGGAACTTGTCCCGGGATTAGAATACTTGGTATCGTGAAAAAATACACGGAATATTTCTAATATATTCCCATAGAATAAAAATAACCTTGAATATTAGAGAAAGAAGCACGTTACACTGCAAAATCTTGTTTGTTAACGCTACAAGGATAAAAAGTATAGTAGAAAGTTAAAATGTAATTGTTACAATAATCCTGGAATCTTCGGAAGGCGGACATTGACATAACATGTATAATGTATTGAAAATATTCAGGCATGAATAATGCTGGTATATAGTGAGAATATATCTCCCTTTCTATTGTGTAGAACCTATATTTATTGCGTACCGTCTGGGAGTATTTATTCAGTTACTTAACTCTAATTTAATGGCCAAATATGTGCTGTGGGGTCGAAAGTCCCTCGCATATGTAAGGGACAATTTCCCTCGGCATAAAGAAACTCGAAAAAAGTACTTCGGGAACATAATATTTAGTGTCTTTTTTGATTTGTGCATTTACCTTATATTTATGGGCCAGAACTCACCTATGCCTAAGCCGTGATATGTTTAAGGGACTGCAAGAGACAGGTTCAAGCTATGAGTGTTTATCAATGAGCTTTTTTGTTAAAGAAAAAAGAAAACGATGCTTGTTCGCGTAATACTTTTCTTTCGTGACTATATCATCTTCTTGGACATTGAATGTAGGAGTCAGAACCTATATTGAAATATTCGTTGTTTCGAAAATCCCGTGCTGTGGTTATAATATTAGGAGGCGAAAACATACACTTCACAATACACACACGACATTTTTATTATTAATTTTTAACCTCCTCTGTCAGTTACATGAAATGTTTACAGAACTACTTTGTAAATAGATGTTAATTTTTTGTGTTAATTTTAACTATGCAAATGTTTGAATCAATCGTAATAAGATACAATTGGGGAGTTGTTGTGAATAAAAGACAGTGGCGATCATAGTTGTGAGCTTCGGCTCTCCTCTCCCAACATGTCTGGTCAGCATTGGAACAGTAGACCAACTTTTCCCTCCGGGAGAGTCCTCATCCTCATCGATACAATATCTGAATACAATCATATTCAGAAAAAGAGAGAAACCACAAGTACGCGAAATGAGTGTGTAAGCAAACAAGCAATAAGAATAAGCTGAAAGTTGGATAACAACATATTGCTGACGTGGTTATTAGCGTGATTAGCTATATGCACTTTCCACACTGAGAATCATAGATTCGCTTCCCACCTACGCCAGCGTTTCTCAACCTTTTTCATCCTGCAACTAAAAACATGACATTTCAAAACATGACCGTTGATATGCTGTATTTGATAATAAACATCCTAATTACATTATTCAGAACTATTCAAAAAAATACATTATTTTAGTAGACCCTAATTATAAAAACAATAAGCAAAATAAAATATCGTCTTCGAAATTTATTAGTTTTAACCTACAACCCCTAGCTAAATTAATTTTTTCACCTTCTCTTGCGATCCCCTTACACACAACTCATAACCCCTCTGGGGGTCGCGACCTCCACGTTGAGAAACCCTGACCTGCGCCAATATAATTTTCTTTCAAAATCGTAAAATATTTTATTCACTTGATTAGATGCATTTGGGGGAATAATATACACCAACCTCATTTGTAAAACTCCAACTTACCTTAGACAGTAGGGGGAATGCAGCTCGTATTTTGGAACCATTATTATACTATCAGAAAGTGATACTTTCTGCATGCAATGTGGCCTGATATAAGTTTACTTAAAGAAATGCAATTCTAAAACAGTATAATTGACCAAAATCAAGAAACCAGTGATATTCCTTAGGTGACGCAGCCCCCACGGCCACGAAGACATCAGGCAGACAGCCTTTAAGCTCAACTCTTACGGAAACAAAAGCAAAGAAAAAGTAATATAATACTGATTTTTGTTTCAGTTACTGTGTTTCGTGCATTTATGAGTTATTCTTCTATTGACTACTATTTTGTTAGATTTTATACATATGATAACCATGTTATATAATTTGTTAAAAGTTTCGAAAACCGTATTTAACGTAAGTGGGAATAAACAAAACTTCATCGTTAATTATTACAGACATAGCAACATCGCTGTATTATAATTTATGAACAATAAAAACAAGAGAAAAGTTCTAATTACTTTTATTCACATATTTTTTGCTACATCACGACTAGATATACAAACATTATTTTCTTCACAAAGGTTAGTGCTCGAAAACTGTACTAATACACTCATTGTATTAAAACCCGCGCAGTGGTCACTCATGTTGTTGCAAGGTTGCCACATAGTTCAATTTCTGAACTTAAACTTTCTAAGTGCTGCTAAAGAGTGCGCTCAGATTATAATTGACTGAGTGTAAAATAACCAAGGGCCTAAAAGACTTCGGCCATGAGGGCGACAAGGATAGCTAACACATCTACACCGCTAACATTATTCTTTTCTTATTCCACAGAAGTTGAGAATATGGAGATAATTTTGATGCTAAGCGACTTCAGTCAGTAAGCTATTCCGTTCGGAAATTTACAAAAACCTACACGTTCGAGTAATATAGACATATGATGCCGAATCAAATTCAATAATGAGTCACTTGCTGAAGTAGGAAACCTTGTGGTTGTAGGTTCGAATCGCCTGCAAGTGACGACTTTTGATACTTAAATAAAAACTGTCAAAAGTTGTAATTTGTGTTACTTTCAACTTGTCATATTACACGAAGTGTATTAGAACTTTTAATTGCAGTTTTAACTTCTCCATTCGATAATGATATTTTTTTATGATGTTAGCTTCGTTCAGGCTGGTTTACGTTAAAATGAAAGACAATAAATGATTGTAATTTAATGTCATAATACTTACCATAAACTGGATTTGATCTTAAAACTCACATAATATATTCATTTCATAATTCGACATGACAAACAGGACATGCATACACATGTGTTGACTTACTAAAGAATACTTACAGACAAAATATATCACATATACTCAATGTTACATTTTCCTCGCATTTGAACTTCATAATTCATGAGTGCTGTCTTTCGTTGGCAAAATGGAGTAGAGGAAAAGTGCCGGAGTTTGAAAGTATTAAAGCAAACCAACATAGGTTCGAATCCTGTTTAAACCACGTCTTTTTTACAAACCGGCCGTGAAGAATCTAATCACTTCTCATACAAAACGGATAATATTTCCGACTGTGGAATGGAGAACGTGAGTCATTATAGAGAGAAAGACGATTTACGAATGTTGGTTGGAAAAGTCCAAATTAAGTCTCCGGGGGGACAGTTAAGAACACGACATTGATATGAAGTATCCACTTTCATGTTATTATTCGTAGAAACAAACGCTATAGTATCTGTTGAGCATGGTATGGAAAAAGTCGCCTGTGGAGTATCCCTATCGTGCTGGACTTCTAATTTGAAAACCTGAGTTCGATTCCCCACAAATCAGTTTCTTTTTCGCAAACACTGAAGAATTCAAACAAAGATTCATCTCTGGACTGTGGAGAACTTAACGAAGTATCACTGGTCAGAATCCGAGTAAACAGGTGTGTGTGCTGTTTAGCATAATGATAATGTAGTTTTCATATTTTTCATTGAACTTTCTCTCTTTCTTGATGTATTATTATCGTGTCTTCGCTGCTCCTTTCTCTTCTTTTACCTTTTACCTCTCCTTCTCTCTATTCGTGTTTATTTCTTCTCTTAATTTACACACACTCTCTCTGTTTGTGCGTATTCCACAGCCCAATTCGGGCCACTTTCGATGGCCCGGTGATAGGGACTGACCCAAACATGAGTGACCCGGTAACCCGAGTGACCCGGTCTGGAAAATCTATTTAACTGGGAATTTTGACGTCGTATTTTTCGTGTTCTCGGGGTAACATCTCCGATCCTGGTCACCCCTGAAATAAACACGGTTCAAACGCAATTAAATAATTAAAATCTCTCCTTCATCTTCCGGGTCATCAAATCTACATCGAATCAGTCGGTAACCGTTTCAGCTCTGCCGTGTTTATTCCATCTGTGCGAATTGTTATAAACACTAGTTCATTAGTGTTGTAATTATTTGAACGTTATATTCGCAATAGGTGGAATATATAGTGGCATGTCCAGAACTGACAAATTTTAAGACATGAGTAGCAAATGCTCCCTTTTTTAGCCATTTCAAGAGAAGAATTATTATTTTTATATTCGTTTGGCACCAAATTCGTTTCCGTGCTCTAATTTACCAACATATTATAACATGTGTTTCTTCTTTTCACGTTTGCAATGTGGAACATGTTATGTCTGGTATGCCTATAGGAACATGCGAATAGCGAATATTGCTTTTGAACATTTGTAACTTTTCATTTTGATACAGTTTGGAATTATAATCTTGGTTCTTTCTGATAGAAATTAAGCAGAAAAATTATCATTCATTCATTTTCTTTTTATGTTCACTTTGCATTCGTAGCCTGGAATAGAAGAAATGGCCTATGGTATCTACTGGGTTTGTTACAATCAGCGATTCCGCCAGACCCCGGTCCCTGTGGGGCTGTCGATTCTGGAGACTACCCCGAAGTTTTTGATAGAAACCGTGCAAAACTCTAGTCCAGCCTCCCAATTTTGACTTTACACACCCCAATCAACAAATCCTGGCGGAATTCCTGATTACAAAGTGTTCCGAACCAGTATATTTAATAAGCTTCACCGAATTTGGAACCGAACCCCGCGCAAAAAAAGTATATGTGTGTTACACTTTTGACATTATCTTAAATGTGTCTCAAAACTCTGGAGTTTCACTGGAAAATCATGAGTATTTAATCTGACCACCAAGTTTGGTTTCCATTTTGAAAGTGACTTAATGACTTTTTGAAGAACCCTTTATATATTCAAAGAGCGATGAACAAATATAAAGTCCAAAAGTCACTTCTATCTTGCTGTTAGATTTGTGAGAAGCGAACTCTATTGTGTGGGAACTGAAGTTAATCTTTTTACTATGTTCAAATTCCATATTTTTATCTTTACTTCTTCTTCTTCTTCTTCTCTCTCTCTCTTTCTCTCCCTCTCTCTCTCATATCTCTGCATCTGTCTAACAGACGTTCATCGGTTTCAATGTTTCACTGTGTGTTTAAATTTCTCCCTGCATCAACTTATGTATATTGATTCGTCTCGCTTTTATTCTTTCATTTTATCCATACTAATATATGTCTATTTTGAAAAACAAAAACGTGCTCTTGATGTTTGCTGATTTTAGTATGGGCGAGACGAAGGAAAGAGAAAGAGGGGGTCTGTTTACCAGACACGATTATGGGATAAGAAGGTGCCATTTGGGTTGCCTAGCTGCACGGCGTTCGCTGTCGCATTTTTTTTATTCGAAGTGTACAAGTAACGCCCTCCCGGTTCTCTGAAATGCCCCCCAGGGGCAAATTTTCTGAACGAAAGCCTGCTTGTTATCTCGGAAGACAACTTAACAAAATGCAATTTATTATTGTTACATTTGACTTTTTATTATTATTATTATTATACATATGGTATTAATCTTATATATTACATAAACTCAGAATAGGTGCAGAAGGACTCAGAAAGTCCGTTGAATACTACCGTTCGAGACATTGCGGTTCGACATTCCAGATTAGGATGATTGATTCTTAAGTAAAGTTTTGGCTGTTCTGAGCAGAGCACAGCCACTGGTGCTCATGTTTTCTGCTTTTAACGATGGTTATCATACCCTTTTATCACTCATAATTAGTTTATCGTTGAAAGGTAACATGTTCACTCTTGACATTTTGAAGGTGAAAAAAAAATAGTCTGATGGTCAAATACCATTTCAATATTCTGTACTTCATTGTATTGTACTGCGGCGATACCAACGAATATGATCGTCCGTTTGTTCCCAAAATTAAGCACTACAGCAAGATTAACAGGACACTGTTCGGAATTCAATATACTAAAATGTGGATCTGTTACCTTTCTGTGATAAACGATTCAATTGATTCAGTGATTTTGTCAGCAAAATGTAACTATTTCGTTAATGCGGAGGGCTTAATAGTTAAAATCTGCTATAAGGTGTCATTGCACATCGCCCATACTTGTTTGCAGCGTTCGTTCTGTTATGAATTAAGAAGGGGGATCCTAAAACTAGATGTTACCTCTAAAACTAGATGTTCTCAAGTAATACCTGTTTGGGTAAAAAAAACAAAGATTTTATCTCTGGTTGGGATATTCAGAAAAAAACAACTGGGGATGAAATCTCCGGCAAATCTAACACTGCTCTTGTGTTCATGTTCCCTCGTTTCCCCATCGCATGAAACCTGCTTTCACGCTGGAGTGGAGGAAAAATTTGAATTTTATTTAAGGCTTTTAGACATCTCGGGCTCAGGATAATGGTAGGGACGATCGTTAATACCTCAAGATTAGTCCAACATAGAAGCTTGTTTTTAGTATTTGAAATTACAGATATACCACTTCTGGTAAACATCTTGGGGTAACAAAATATCATATATTAAATAATACTTCAAGTATATTAAGTATGGACAAACAAATAAAATATAAGGGCAAAAATGAAACAAAGAAGCCGGTTAATTAACCAAAAGGAGGAGTGTAAAAAAAATCATGGATGAAAAAGAAGTGGAGGTGGAAAACAATCAACATATTTATGTGAAGTTCCAAAGGTAAAGAAACACGTTGTATGTTCATGTCTAATGAACAATAACATACGTCTTAAAACAACATGTTATGAAATGAGAGGGAAAAATAAATATTGTTCATGTTTTCAAGTCGTGATGTCCGCAAGGAAAGCAGCAGCAAAGTAATACGAGCTTCAAGGGTGGATAGCCTACATTGCGATAGCATACGCAAACACCAAAAGAAGTGACTCAGGGGTTAGTTCCACCGCGAATAATCCCTAATGAAGGTTACACAGTGAAAATTATGTTGAAAGAAGATCAACATAATGGGATTATTAGTTCCTCCACAACAAACTTAAAAACATATATCCTAAGTTTAGAATATCGAATAATTTATCAACTAACAGCAAGAACGGGAGTAAGTTATCACTGTATTTGTAAAAAATATTTTTAAAGGTTCATGTTTTCATACGAATACTTACGTTCCATTAGGGGAATTTTCATCTGGTAAATCGAAAGCTACAGCCATGAATGACTCTGGTAATACGTCATTGGGCGCATATCCATAATCTGCTGTTTGATGCCATCGAAGATATGCCCATCCATCATTAGCCGCTGAATGATGCATATTGGTAGCTATCTGGAAATTTAAGAAGGTGGTGGTGTTGGATTTGGTGATAAATATCAATGGTTGGAATATAAATAAATGCTTGCAATTACTTTCCTCATTAATCTAAATACTAAATTGACACGCGCTCCGCTACCTACACACGGGAGATTAAGAATCATACTCATCGACATTTCACTTGATAATTCCAAGTTTCATACATATTTGATTTAGACCAATGATTCTTTCTTTTCATATTATCCCAATATGATATCTATCAGCTCACCGAAAATATTGCAGTAGTCATTTATGAACAAGAAAGTGATTACGTGAAATATATATATACAGGGGTTGGACAAAAATCTAAAAACATGTCATACAGGACACGTAAGTGTGGCCCACCACTGTACACAACGTGTTGCGGTTGCCGATCGTGTTTTGTTTTCAATGTGTCATGTGGACCTTCCTCTTCCGTCAGCAGTACCCAGTCCACCTGTCAGTGTCGTGGTGTGCAAGTGGTGCGGTAAAATGGGCGACCTGACAGACTTCCAAAGAGGCATGATCGTTGGTGCCCGTCTGGTTGGAGCTTCAGTGACAACAGTGGTGACCATTGTGGGGGTATCGACAGGCACTGTGTCCAATGTCACGAGGGCATACACAATGCATGGGCAAACAACGTCTGCAAAGCACAACAGTGGTCGAAAGACAATTCTGTCCGATAGGGACAGGAGGGCATTAAAACGGATTGTAGCAGCTAAAAAGCAGACCACTACAATGAAAATTACGTCTGAACTCAATTCCGGCCTACAGAACCCGGTTTCATCAAAAACAGTGCGACGGGAAGTTCATAAAATGAAAATTCATGGCAGGGCCGCGATCTCCAAACCTCTGGTCACAGCAGTAAATGCGAAGCGGTGTATCCAGTGGTGCAAGGACCACAAGGAGTGGACGCTTGATCAGTGGAAACACGTAATGTATTCCGATGAATCGACCTACACCTTGTTTCCAACAACCGGTCGTGTTTACGTATGGAGAACACCGTCGCAGACCTATGATCCAGACTGTCTGCGCCCAACTGTAAAGCATGGGGGTGGTTCTGTTACAGTATGGGCAGTGATATAGTGGTTTCCTGCAGGTCCCATCATAGCCCTGCATGGAATGATGAATGCTAAGGCGTATGAGGCCATTTTGGGGGACCAGGTTCTACCCATGGATCCACACATTGTTCTCGGATGGTGATGGCATCTACCAAGATGATTTGGAACCCTGTCATACTGCAAAAACGGTGCAATCATGGTTTGAGGATCATGACCAGGAGCTATCACACCTCCCCTGGGTCCCACAATCACCAGAACTGAACATCATTGAGCCATTGTGGTCTGTGATAGAAAGGCGTGTTCGGTCTCATTACCCTCCACCATCATCCCTTAAGGAACTGGAGCATGTTTTGGAAGAAAAATATAGACCTACTATAGGCAAATACAGTCTTCACGAAGAGACCAACAACAATGGAGAAAGACTGATAACTTTCGCGATTTCGAAAAACTTACTGATAAAGAGCACGTACTTTGAACACAAAAACATACACAAATACACATGGGTATCTCCGGACGGAAAAACTCTCAACCAGATCGATCACGTATTAGTAGACAGACGAAGTCACACCAACATAATGGACGTTAGGTCGTACAGAGGAGCGGAAGGTGACACCGACCATCAATTAGTGATCACAAAAGTAAGGGAAAAGTTATGCGTAGCGAACAGATAAAGCAATCGATCAAAACAATTGAAATTCGAAATTAAACTATTAAATAATCCGAGCATAAGAGCAGATTACCAACTCGAACTCTCAAATAGGTTCGAAATCCTAGCCGACTCGAGTAATAATAATGATGATATTAAT
>JAGDQP010066177.1:0-11314 GCA_022664845.1 Lepisma saccharinum | reverse complement strand
TGTTAACATTCTATTCCACCTGTAATTTTCCAAATCCCTGTGCTGGTAATTTGCAGGTTCGAGAGATCGTCAACCAAACTATCTTTTGCCGCAGAGGTAGAGTGGTTCAATGGTAACGTTGGCTCACTAAATAAGACACCCGGGTTCGAACCCCGCCGGGCAGTAAGATTTTCTTCTTTTTTCTCTTTCAAAATATATTTTTATATGTTCATACATGTTATTAATAATTGCTTTCTTGCATTTTTCATACATTATATTAAATTATTAACCATGGGAACGGGGGGGTTAGGTAAGATTAGGTGCGGTCATATATCTTTACATGTTCCACTCTGAGAACCGATCAATTAGTACTAAAAAGAAATTGCAAACAGAATATGCACGAGAACTTATTTAACACATTTTTCTGTTACTCCCTTGAAATGTTTGTTTTCTTCATATAAAATTAAACAAGGACTTAATTAGACTTCTCGTTGGAAATAGTTAATTTTTGTGGGATGTTGATAAAAAAAAAAAACTATTATGGGGTAGTCTTTGTCATTTAGCTCTTGTTTCTCTTCATCATTACGTCCGTAGCCATCATTCGTCCGTTTTGTCATCTCTTTACATTTCGCTGAAAGGTTTATGCCATTGACCTCTCTCTAAAACGATACTGGATTGCTCGATGTCATTAATTTTAATGAGTATAATTTTAATGTGCGACCTGCTTTTTAATTCATATTTTAATTCTTGCAAATAACGTGAGAATGATTTACAGTTTTACGTTAAAAGTATGGAATGATTATTTTATTCAACATTCGTATATGCAAGCTAAAAAGTTGGTATTCGTCATATTGTACATAAAAAGGGCTTCAAATGACGGACCCCGGTCCAGATCTGGACCCCATAGCCCTTTTTCACAGACCTCCACAACTTGATTCGACATCAAGACTACAAAGAAAGAAAACCAATTTTTTTAAAGCACTGTATTCAGCAGAAACTATTAAATGCAGCACAAAAATTCCAGGAATGTATATGATTATTCTACGTACGATTTGTATATTTCATGCATAGTGCTCGATAGTTGACAGAGCGTACATTTGATTGAAATGAACCCTTCTCTGTTGCCCCTTTCATCTTGTTTCGAACTTTAAAAAAGCATAGAAATGTAATGTGGATTCATGCTAAAATAAGCCATACTCACATTTTAATGTTTTATTTATTGATTGATTTGTTTACTAGACTATTTGCACCCCTGTTGATGTTGGGGTGACTAAAATACGTTGGCTACATTGATAATCTAACTGCTATTACTACTACAAATAGTGCTTCCTCTTATCATGTTAAAAAAAAATTGTCTTTGACAAATTAGGAAGATGTGCACAGTTTTGTTGATATATGTTGAAAACTGTGGATTTGAGATATGTTGAAAACTGTGGATTTGAGTTATTTTGATAAACTTTCATATATATGGGTCAAAAGTTTCGTTTCGGACGTACTTTATGTTCTTCGCTTTATCAAACTAGTAAATTGGGCAAAGTTCTATTGAGATATATTGAAAGTTGTGGATTTGAGATATTTTAACCAACCATCGTATATATGGGTGAAAATGTTGGTTTCGTGCGTATTCTATGTTCTTCGTCTTGCCAAATTAGTAAATTATGCAAAGTTTGTTGAGATATATTGGAAATTGTGATTTTGCGATATTTTGACCCTTCTCGTATATATGGGTCATTTTTTGTTTCGGTCGTGCTCTATGTTCTTCGTCTTGTGAAATTACTAAGTTGGACAAAGTTTTGTTGAGATATGTTGAAAATTGTGGATTTGAAATATTTTGACCAATCCTCGTATATATGGGCCAATTTTTTTTTGTTTTGACATACTCTATGTTCTTCATCTGGTCAAATTACTAAGTTTAGATAGATAGGATGGCGAATTGCCAATAACCAAATTTCTGGAACGTCGATTTTTGGTCAAATTAGAAAACCTGATTTTTATTTAATTGTTCTCTTATCGATCCCAATCTTAGTTTATAGGTTTAGAAAGATGACTTAATATCATGACAACGCCCCGCAATTGCAATGGTACCAAAGTTATGCCCCGAAATTACGTAGCTCTACAAGGCAACTGCGGAGAACAAATGAAGTAAAATTTCAGCAGTAAAGGAGCACTATAAAAATAGTTTTATTAATTTATTTCCATAGTTCGGAACTTTATAATCACCAATTTTAGTAATTAATTTCACATTCATCTTCCTCTACGGAATTCTGACTTCGTATTATATTCGTTTCTCAAATATCTATGACAGTTTGACATGAAATTTGTGTGTTATATTAAACCATTATCAGTGGATATATTCGTATTAAAATAGAAGTACATAATTTGGTATCAGTGGGTTCTACAGGTGAGCAACGCACAACTTGTTACTCAAGGAATTTGTTTATATTAGGCATGGAATGCCCTTTCGCAAGAGGGAATAACAGCTTCTACAAAGATAAAGCAATATTTCATTTGCGAACAAAATGAAAAGAGAAATTCCGACTCCAAAGTTTCTGGTTCAAGCTAGAGCAAGCAAGTAGCTACGAGAACTAATTATGTTCGTTCTTTTTCAAATTTATGAATTAGCTGAAGGGGAAACCTTCAAGCAAAGATTAATTCGGGCTTACTGCTGCGTGAAGGAGCTTCATTGTAAAAAAATATTCTTAAAATTAATCATTGGAATATTCACTTCATTAAGTATGTAGCCTACCGTACACCTACGCTCAAATTATTCCTTTGAAAATTAATATGAATAACACAAAAGCTCTGGTGACTTTTAGTGAAATATTGTACGAGCTAAAAGGTACCATCACCGCAGGAACTCTCCAAACATTCCCTAAAAATAACAATGATAGTTTATCATATGAAAATAAGAAACAACTTTGACGGTTTGCTCATCTCATTAAAAAAATAAACCAACAATAAAGTAACTTCACAAACCGATAGTACAACAGCATATTATGGATGTAATACAACATGTGGCCATCCTAACACACATGTTCACTAATAGGAAAATTAAGATGGCTAAAAGTAAAGAAATTTGGCCTAATGGATTTACAAGTTTAATAATATTCTTTAAAATATGTCAACGCCCCAAATCAACGTAAATCTCTCACACAGATTGTAGACGAAATAACCATATATAACATAAATAGGAAACAAAAATTAAGGGGAAAGCACTCTAACGCCATCTCCCTTGTAAGAAAAGGACTATTGTAATGAAACGATAAAGAACAGCAACCAGTAAGAATAAACCAAGCCACTCTGTATAGCTGTCCTGTTCTAAAGCAATCCTATTAGCTAATGATAGTCAGATCTAGAACAAAATTACTCAAAAGCGTCCTGAAAAGAGAATAAAAGGACTATACTACCGCGTGTGTCATTAATTCTAAAAAAGAAAAAAAATGCAAATTACGACAAACAAATTTACTATTAGATATTTCCGTGTATTCCGCTACTTTTTAATCTCACAAACTCAGCCATTACATGTGAATAATTAACTAACCTGGAGCCTAATCCAAACTCAAAACTAAAATGGTATATATCACTAGCAGAACATGTGTACATGTGGGAATATTATAATCCTTAAAACTTTCGAGATCGCACAAACCAACCACGTATATGCAAGAGCAGAACACACTTTTTCTATGTAATAAGAAAAACAGCTAAGTTTCTGAAAGAAATTGTTTATTAAAACATGTAACAAGGCTAATATAAAGAGGAAATTGATCTTTGATGTTAATTATAAACACGAGGGCAGGAAATCCTCTATGATATTTCCTGCAAGAAAGCTTTGATCAATATAAATTATATATAGTCATCATATGAAAAAGGCATTTTAGACCGCTCCTACATATGCAGAATGGTATTTACCGCGAAGAGAGCGAGATGAGGGAGGATTCTCTGCGCCATTGTATTCCCGACTCTGGTTCAGGAAACTCACATCCGGGAGAATCATGTTAGAGGAGGTATTAGATGTTCTAGAGCAGAAGTTTTAAGCTTCAAGTAAAATAGGTACGTGGAAGGTTTTACATAGAAAATGGTAGAGGAAGAGAGAACCTATGAAATTTTCGATTTTTTCTCTCGGATAAAAGAAGCTTTTTCTTAAAGAAAGAAACTCTGCTCCTCATTATTTTCACATTCTCCGACTGCAAATTTAATAAATATCTCCAGTACAAATGTATTGAAAACTAGATGAAAAGAACCAAATACATACAAAAGATATCAAAGAAAAGTTCTTTCTATTGACATAATAGTCGACCAATAAATTACTGACAACACACTAAGATACCCAAACATTCTGACCTGAAGCATTTAAGCTGAAAAAGCGAACAAACGTTTGGGAACTCCTGCAGCTAAAATCCATTTGGATATCAGAATTACTTTTGAGATGTAAAGTTCTTTCAACTATAAAAGCTACACAAGTAGTTACGTGCTACGTTGAACGTAACACAAATATTAGCCCAGGTATAGGAATCGCTAGCTCCTACGCAGAAGAAAAAGAAACGGAGTAAAGATAGAAGAATTCCAGTTATCCGGGCTTCGATCTCAAATGATCCGACTATAATAAAAAAAAATCGAGGATGATTTTAATCGAAACAATCAAAATCGTAAACGTCTTAAATAAAAAACTTGAAAACAATTTGCATTAGGAAACGATTTAAATTGAAAATCGAACACGATTTTGATTGAACACTTCATAAATCGATTTTCAATATATAAAAAATTATATTTAAAAACTCTGTACCTCTATTTAACAAAATAGAATTGTATTTAAACAGATCAAAAGTGAAATAGCCCTATTTATGTGTCGTCATCATTGACATTTTCCCTCAAAGTAATGAGTATTATGAGAAGTTGATGTGAAAAAAAAATACGAAAATTGTCTTACTGAGAACCCAGTTTCCATAGTCCAGTCAGTACCGTCGCAGAGTGCGGATTGGCCATAGGTAAGTATACAAGTTCGAGCCCTACGGCGAACTATCTTGACTGACGTTTCCGAGGGTTTCCTTCGGGTTTCACCAAGCGAATGCCAGGATGGTACCTTAAGATGGTACCCGATAACTTTCCCATTCTCTACCTACCCCATCGCAGCCTGAGCCAAAGATGTTCAAAACCATAAATAAAATTCAAATGGACTTAATGAGTGACTGTCATTTCATAATTGGTGTCGTTCTATCAGTTAGTTAAAAGAATGATGTAAAATGATCACTTTTTGCATCCGTGATCATCTTAAATAACTCAATATTATTTTTTCCTGTTTGAGCTTCTGCTCTGTATCTCCAATTTTACTGATGCATTTACAATCTATTATATAAATTACAGTTTTTTATTAATTTATTTATCTACTAATTAATCAAATAATAACAAATGAAAACATATGTTTTTGGAATTGCAAAATAGTGAATATAATTGAGCGCCTCGGGGGAACAAAATGGCAACCACCATTTTTTTAACTTTCAAGTTAATTGTAAAAGAAAATTCAACAATCGGTACAAATAAAAAAAAAATAATACATAATATATTTTTATTTTATTTACTTGGTATATTTATATAGTATTTAAATAGAACACAAGTTTGAACTTAAAGATCACAATACATGGCACATGGAGTATGAAAAAGAGAACAATGCAGCGTACATACCATTATCTTTCTGAAACCAAATTCTCATTTGAAATGCCGAATACAGTGTACATGTCGACATCTTCTAATTTGAAATGGACAATACTTTATACACTTAATGAAGCCTTAATGGCTTCAGACATGTTTCACATGATGTCTATGAAGATACAGCTTCACAAACAGATGTTGACAATACTAATCCGCATCACTATCATAATCATCACTGGATTCAACAATACTTGCAGCTGGAGTTAAGGCAAGGAAAAGAATCATGGTGATTAGGAGGGATGTAGTCTTAAGAGTGACAGGACATCGGTGACTTTGTTCTTTTCCAATTTCGGTACAGTGTTATACTTAGGATCTAAGGAGGACAAGTTAGCAAGTTCTCGTCCTCTTGGACGAAGATTATTGTCGTTCCAAATATCATTCATAAGCGAGGGTGATATTTGGATTGAAGTAGGGGTATTACTAATGACCCTAATGCGGCACACATCCCTCAGTTTGATGTCGTGACTATTCACTGTCTTATTCCTAAGAGTTAAATTTCCTCTTATGTTCTTTGTGGTAAAGAAATGTTCTTGGAGTATGTTGTAAACATGAAACGGTTTCTTCTTTGCCGACCTCTGTATAATATTCCGCCATTGGTTTGGGCTGTACGCCTCTTGAACATTGCGTCGTACATGATTCTCAATAATGGCACCCTGGTAACAGCAAACATTTGCACGCCAATGAGAATTTGGCGGCTGGAGCCACAGCCAGTATAATCATCTGGCATTTGTGCCGTCCTGCGCTTGTTCTTACGTATTCTGTGTGCTGAGTGCCCTTTTACATCCTTAGCTATTAATCTAGGTGGTATGGTAGTGCAAGGACCGAATGTACGAAGTTTCATATTGTGTTCTAGATAAGGGCCATGTCCCCGTATTTTACAACGGATCAGTATAGCCTTGGTGCTTGGGGGCCCAAATAATTTTAATTTCAATCAATCAAATAAATTGACTGCATTGTTAATAGACACAAACATGAAAGAAGGCATTGTTAACTGAACACCTGAGTATCCATTGTCTAAAAAAAACATTCCGAATATTCACTATAGTATTCTTCCTTAGGGTACTTTGTTAGTAACGGAAATAGAAATAGATAGAAAACTTTTTTTTGTAATATCATTAAATTGATTTGACATTGAAACCATGTGCCATTTCATGTTTAATTTCTTGTAATATGGCAATTCAAATGGATCATCAATGAAAGCATAATGAAACAAGGGAACTAATGATATGATTCGTTTTCCTGTAATCCTTTTGTTATTTTGTTATTAATCTGCAAACTTGAAAGCACGTGATTTCTACGCCTATAGTACATGTGTATACATATTATAACTGTTCAGCAATAACTGGCTTCTGTCACCATTCTTTTCACCTACGCTAATGGCATACATGGTGGCAGGAATACAATGGTATGTTCATCACATATGCATAAAACGTAAAGGTATGGGCTTTTTATTATCTTTACATATTCGAACTGTGAACATGTACCAAAAGAATATATTATAACACTTCCAGAACTGCATAATTTTTACATTGTGATTGTTACATCCCTAATTATATTATTCGAGAAACATAATGGTATGTGCATGGATATATCATTGCAATCCACAAATTGTGTAAATTCTGAATTTTCAAATTTTACTCAACTCAGATAGAATAAAACCCGGAACTATGTAGTTCAGATCTGCGTCACCATCATCCTGTAACTCGCAAGGCTCACTCTCGGATTATTTCTCTGCTACTCGACCTGTTATCGAAGAGGAAGTGCTAGCATGACACGGTCTGTCATCTTGCTCGGCGCTTACCACTTTCTTCCTGCTGCAGAGTGGCATTGTAACGTTCCATTCTTGCTTCCCCTGCCATTTAGCCTTTACTTTTGAAATTTCAAGCAACTACATGACATTCTGTTCTTCCGAAGGTAAACATTTCAGTTCATAGCTTGATTTCAACGGAGGTGGCGCTTACCATTTTGTTCGCCCGAGGGGCTCAATTATTGATAAACGTATTTTTTTTTTAAAAAAAAAACGTATCTATTAGCGTTACAGTGTATAACCTCCCAAACATCATCAACTTGGTACCCATCCATCCAGGCGGTAACATCACGGACTTTAAATCGGCAATGGGTAGGCAGGCAGGTTCGAACCCCACGACCGATCATCTGGTTAAGGTTTTCTACGGTATGACTCAGTTTCACCTAGCAAATTCCGGGATGGTACCTTAAATAAGGCTCTGACCGCTACCTTCCTCATCATTTCCCCAACTCTATCCCAGCCTGAGCCAAAGATGTCTAAAGGACAATGGAATTCGAGGAACATTGAGCAAATATTGAGACTGGCTTAAATAAAGAACAGACAGATACCTTTTAATAACTGTTTATATACTAAAAGGGCAACATTATATGAGATGTCTGTAAAGCAATTTAGTCTTCTCTCATAGTATTATTTCTGGCATCGAGTATCTCTATTTCTCATAGAAAGATTTGGAACACGAACTATAGGCAGGCATCAAGTTTGGCGTCCGACACAAGAAGAAAGCAACGGAAATGCAGGAAATAATTATGGATTACTCTTTATGATAGCTATATTATACCTGGCTATGCGGCAACCTCGAGGCACCCTGGACTGTAAAACGGCTGTAGGGATTAGCGTAACGCCTTTTCGAAACTATATATTTGAAGTTGCGACTCCATTCCGCTTCTTCTTTATTGAAAAATTCCGCAATTACCCTCACGATGCTGTCAACACCATAATTTTTCACTCACTGTTTTATCATATTTACGGGATATAAAGTAGCTTCGTAAGAAGATAATTGAAAACGGCTACGAACAAGATACTGCCCATCTAGTGCAGCGACAAAGGTCAGAACCAGAGCTCATAGTCCAGCTAAGACAGGAACAAACATTAACAATAGCAAATACAGCATACGCAATGTAGCTTTCAGTAGGCTCGATTGATGTTATTGTAACAAGTGGCTGCGGTAGTGTACCATGCGGCTGCTGGAAAGTAGATTCCATTAGAATGGGTCGAAGGTATTTTTACCCCAAACGACTTTTCAAATAGACTCTACTTCTGAAAAGTTGCATTTATCTTTAATAACAAAGAACAAGAACAATTTCCTCACAAAATGATTCTTCACTGCCCTAGCTTTTGTAGAGTTTCGACAAATTAGCAAATTTCAATCAAGCGGCTGCAGTTCAGTTATTAAAGTGTTGGCTTCGCAATGTGAAGATCTTGGGTACTATGCCGGCTGCCTACTATCTTCACAGATTTTTCCACGGTTTTTCATAAGATATTCGATGCAAATGTTGGATGGTACCTACAACTTGAGCTCTGAGTGACACCTTCCAACATCCTATCCCCTACACTATTTTGGCTACATATAAAAGTTAAGGTTAGGATTTTGGCCATAAAAATTAAGATTAACATATTTTTAGCAACTTCAAAACCGTGTTCCTTTGTTAGCGTCCTCTATGTTATTGTATTTGGTTTAGTCATATACAGGAATGTTTTCGTTGTAATGAACATAAAAGAGACATGTACCTTTGATGTCACTTATCAGTTACCATTTAATGTTATTAAAAAAATCTGTTTTAAAGAAAATGCGAATTCGTCCTTCTGTAGATTGCAGATATTCAAGAAGTAAAAGCTAAATAATTCAGGATTCACAAAGGAAGATGCCTACACACTGAGTTACGCACATGCCCAATCCTTCATCGTACCATATAAGCACGTAACTTACTTTTGTTCTGGTGCCTTAAATATCATTTTTGTATCGACTTGGCGCAAGATGATAATTACTGCCATTTTAGCTTTGATTTTTCGCTCTCCAGCCTTTTCGCCAACTAATGCATCTAGTACCTTCATTACTTTCATGTACTCCACAGCTTGTACGTGGCATGGTAACGCTAGGATCAGAAACTTTTAGCCAGAGCTTCACCTGCTGAAAGCAAGAGAAGTGGAATACCACTCCTACCAGTTTATCATATTCGTTAACTCAGTTACCCTATACAATTGCGACACCTGGAGGAGCCTTAAACCAGATTTACTTGCTCCTTGTCTGGTCTTCAGAATGCATTTATACCATTTCCTCCGATCAGTGATGACTTCTCTAAAATCATTACCAAGAAATGTTATCTTGACAAATATGTTGGCAAATGTCCTGTTGGCAATAGAAAGCATTTTGTTCGCATCATGAATTGTCTCAAAGATATGTTATAGTCCTATTTTGTACACTAGCGCCTCCTATTGCAAACCACAATAACCTTCATAGCATATTCTACTTCTGTTACCAAAGTTTGGGAAGACTAAATATTTAAAATACAAAGTTGCAACATGCGACTCGCTTTTGTCCAACAAATTAGCATTTGTCCTGTCCGTTTTGCTACTAATTGAGTACCACCATGTCATTTCATTCGATGCCTTCAAGAAAAGCCCTTGCTATCGTCGAAGAGAGTATCTTCAACAGTGTCTACTACGCATTTAGAGAATATTCTTTCAACCTAAATTAGCGTATTTAAGGCACCAGACGAAAAGTATATTATATCTTTTATACGTACTCATGTGGTAGGGTGCAGAGTTGGGCATTAGTATGATTAGAGCCCCGTAGTGAGTTCTAAAGTAACGATTTACAGTCTGCAAGGAGAGAAAGCCACATTTCTTGTCGTTTTTCCACAGCTTTGAAGGTAACTAAGTAAGGGACCCGAACACTAAATATTATATAATTACAATGAAAACATTTATTTATGATCAAAGCAAACGCAATAACTCACACAGAGATGCTGACAACCAGTCAATACATTTCTAAATTTGGTCGAAAATCTGTTAATTTGTGATAACTTTGTAAGAGGGTAGGGATATTATTTATATTTTTGGAGAAAAGGTTTTGTTGTTCATTATTATGAATAATTGTTCAAAGTTATCTAAAGAAGTCACTTCGAAAAGCTAGTGATTCCAGATCCTCTCTGCTACTCAGTGATGACAACAAATAAAATCGACGTACTCAACAGGAACCCGATGCAATGAGAGAGAGATTTTAGTTCACCCGATTTGTAGTTACCAGATCTTGTTCCCAGAACGAATTCCTCCTATTTCCTAAAGATTAAAAGATATTTCCCGTACGTCGATTCACTTTCACCGACGTCATTAACAACAATGTAAAGGTGATCGTGAACAAGCTCTTAAAAAGGGAGTTGCAAGCCTATGCGAAAGTATATAGGCAGATAGAAGTACATGTGCATTCGGATTCTAGGAAAATTCTTTAAAATTATACTAACCTTGATTGTTTAACATAGTTAATGTGTGAAATAGATTGTTACTTATTGGACGACTTTCGTGTAATTAGTGTTTCTAAGCAATTCAGTGAATCAATCTTATTACATAGTGACCGAAGTTGATATCTTGCCTCATCATTTCGAAGGAAGCATTGCTTACCCTCCTAATTAAATTCCATTTATCCTGTAGAGTTTATTGTGGAAAAGAAAATTAAATCAAAAACATATAAAAATATTGTGGTTTTTTTTCAGGATCAAAGGTCTCTTGAGTTTACGTACTTATTGCTTCCTGGCTTTTATGTGAATTTCTCTATCGCGTTTGTGCCGGAATCAACACAGCAATGAGCGAAAGCTTCGATATTAA
>JAGDQP010066175.1:0-11314 GCA_022664845.1 Lepisma saccharinum | reverse complement strand
CCGGAACTTACACACCTAATAAAAATTCTACATGTATTAATACCGTGCAGTAGAACATTTATTTTGCAGTCGAAAGGTCCGGGTTCGATATATTAGCGTCCAGCAATCCCGACTGAAGCTTTTCGAGTTTTTCAAGCAAAGCAGAAATGTTACCTTCAAATTAGGCCCTGGCCGACCCCTTCCCACATGATTTCCACTACCCTATCTCGATCCGAGCCATAGATGCCTAAAGGCCATCACTGAAAATAAAATCTAATTAAAATTCGTGGATTACGGTAAAATGTAGCCGTGAATTTTATTCACCTTGTATTCAGATATTTTTGTATAGCTACATGCTTGTTTTAATCTAAAACGCTGGCCTAGAAATACTGTATGTATATATATTAACTTGCCTCGAACGGTTTTATCCTGAACCGAATTCCCTACAGTTTAACGAATAAAAGGTTATTTGGGCACGGTTCTAGAACACTGACCCACGTGGGTGAATGCACGATATCCAGGAAAGGAAAATTCAATTTTATTTAAGCTATGACATAGGTCCGGACAAAGCATACGGTAACCTAACCTTTAGTCACTAATCAAAGATAAATGCGAATATTTTTTCCCCAGTGTATGCGGAGCAACGATTCAAAATCGTCCCGTTATTTACTGATCAGTATTAGGCTAGCAAATTAGCTCAACTGCGAAAAGATCATCCGACATATACTAAAGAAATACCAAATTCCGGACCGGGATGCAGATTGTGCTACACATAGGTATAAATATTCCAGCCATAAAGTAACGGTTTTTGTCGAGATTCAAGAGAAGAGTTACAGTAGTACACACACGGGTAACATTAGCGAAAGAAGGAAATAAAAGTTATTTTGATACTGAACTAAATGTTCATGTACGTACCTGTTCCAGAATTGTCCTCTTGTTTAAATTATTTTCTTCCTAAACCAATATGCACCGTCATGATCTCCCTTCTCACTAGCCCAGTCGTCTTTCAACGACAGCGACACATAGTTGGCGCTAGTAGTCAAGTGAACAAAGAACAAACGCATTCCGCTAAGCCTTGGGTAAACAAAAGACAAACGCCATGAAACACAATATAATATACGTATATTAGATATATACCATTCACATGAAAAGAGGTCACTGGTAAATATATTTCTCAAATATATATTAGACGTCCATTAGATATCACAGTCAGACCTTAGACATGAGCTAGCCCTCTATACCTCTTTCAGATATATATTATACATAATGTGCTATGTGGGTACTTACACACCGGAGTCTGCCATTCGACCGCCCTTGGTGTAATAATCTATTAAATTTCTAGAAAGAAAAAAAAAGTCATTCTTTCCTCTACGAAAGGCGATGTTGGGAAAAGTATGAGAATGGTGTCGATTTTTCAAAATAACTTCAAAAAAGCAGCAGAAAGCGGCGCCAAATTTTCAACATCATGCAAGATCCGGAAATACAAACCGAAAATAGTGGTGTGGAGATAATAATCCCAGGCGAGTATTTAGTGTGGTAATTCAATAGAAACTCATCTTTTTTTTCGATATATCCCTTTCTAAATTTATCCACTTTCGAAATAGTTCATTGCCATTATATTATCCTTCACTATCTTCCCTAGTGTGAATGCAGCCTTGCATTATAACGAATCTTAACATACGGATTTCAAGTAATTTCAACTCCGCTACTTCAATAGCTTAAATGCATAATAAAATACCCTATGTATGAAAAGCGACTCCTGATTTTTTTTTTAAATTTGAATTCCTTTATGGCATTCAAAGCATCACAGGCTCGAGACGGGATAGGGGAGGGGAGAAGATATTGAAAGGTAGTCGGCCAGGACCTAATTTGTATGTACCAACCCGGCATCTGCTGGTGTGACTGAGGAAAGTCCTGGAAAACCTAAGTCAGGATAGACGGCCTCTGGGATCGTTCGCTGGACCAGTGTTTGTCAGCCCCACCATTTGTAGGACGGTGGGGGTGGGGGTCCGGAGGATTTTCACTGGTTCGTGAGATATAATCTCCGGTTGTTGATTCTGAATATCATCCCAACCCGGGATAAAATTTATTTCTACCCAAACAGGTAGTTGAAACGTACAATCATCCATTAGTTTTAGGACCCCTTCGCAATTTAAAACAAATCGAACACTACCCAGGACCTTCCGATTGCTAAGCGAACTCTCTATCAATTGAGCTACGGGCGCTTGGTGTAGGATATTATATTGTTTTGGATATTATGTTGCAACACTGTCGTTTCTCATACAACCAACGACATGAGTCACTGTTGACTACATCAACGCCATCACGTAAACAGCAGCACTCGCGTCTGGGACAGGTTATATGTGGCAACATCACGTAACTCAACAAAGCCAAACTATGTCATAAGCAGTGTTTGTGTACGTGTTGGATTCTGAACGACCATACACTCTGAGTCCAAGTGTTGATATTCGCATTACATAGCCATTTCAATTTGACAAAATAAAAGATTAAAACATAGAAATCAGAGTGAAGGAAGCAATAGTAGACTGTTTGATATGGAAACAACCTATTTGAACTTACCCGAGAAAACCCACGCACACGGTGTTTGCCCACCACAAAGACCACATAGCATGAGCAGGGATCGAACCGACGACCCAACGCGCCAGATTCTACTAATTGAGCAACCGCGGCCCACTTGACTGTTTCGAAAATATAGCTTGTGTAGCAGTAGCGATTCGTAGTTTTTATGAGGTGTAGCAATTGTAGGTCCTCCACACCAACCAGTGACGCCCGTGGGTGAGTGGTAACGCTCGCTGCCTAGTAATCAACGGATGCCGGGTTCGATACCCGGTAAGGACACAATGGTTCGGAGTCCACGTTGAACTGTAGGTCCCGTCTTAGGAGCTTACGAGCTCGTTTAGGACGTTAATAACAATTCAATAAAACCAACGATATTCTCATCAGCAAACGCTTCCCCACCGACTTGTGGCTCGTTCTGATCGAGCAATTAGCCTCTAAGAATAAGCGTTTCATGAGCGTCGCCTAATTTTTTGCAGGGGGAAGGGCAAGTGGTAATTGACAGTGTTTCTCCATACTGTTGGCTGGGACCGTGAAAATTTTGCGTACGTTCCAGGCGAAAGACAGGTTTATTATTATTATTATTATTATTAGATAAGCGAGAAAGATAAAATATAGGCATATATGTTACAAATAAACTCCCCACCTACACAGGATGTCAGATGGATGTCCAGAATACATCCCGCATACGCGAAAAGATCCGGGATATATGGGAAATCCAGGGGATATCCATAGGACATTCAAATCATGTCCACCCCGAATATTCTTTGGAAGTTCTCTTTATTTCCCACAATGTACTACATCGCACTTATAAATCATTTGCGTATACATATTTACGTGCTATTAGTTGATAATTGAATTTTTATGTGAAAATTAAACATAACAGGTTCTGAATGAAGGACGACGATTGCGGCCAAAATTTGTTGCTGTCCGATGGACCCATACAGGTCCCATAAATGTCTGTTGCGGACATATAAGGGACATCCGTAGAAAGCCTTGTGTACGGATGTTCGATGGTTTCCATGAGGGTCGTACAAATATCCGTTGCGGACCTAGAAGGACGTCCGTAGGATATCTAAAGAGTTGCATCCACTAGCCATGCTCCGAACATTTCTCTGACATCCTATGGGATATCCCAAACCAAACGCATCCAGATTGGGATGTTCGAGGAACGTCATAAACTGCTGAATCCTATCCCGATATATGCGAACGCGAGCTAGAATCAGTGATTCTACCAGGTTACCTGTGCGGGCGTAAACCTCCCAAAATCTCGAGCGCACATACTATCAATACATTTTTACGGGAAGAAATCGATAGGAACCATGCAAAACTTTACTTACACCCTCCCAATTTTTACTTTACACCCCACAAACATAAAATTCTGGCGGAATCCCTGGCAAGAATGCATATTTTTTACTTTTTGCTGTTCAAAAATTGTCGGTAGTTATTTGTGGAAATTTTAATGAAAATAAGACAGCATTCGAAAGGAAAATAAGAAAAGAAAGAAAAAAAAACTGACTGGTGTTTCACTCGAGTTTTCTGTCACAAGAAGTACCTTGAAACATAGCCACAGGCAGGTAGTCTTCCCTCCCTTCCTACATTCTTATTCTCATTCCTATCTCGACTTGAGCAAGATGTATAAATGCCATTAAAGTTAATTATGTAATGTGGCTCAGCTGTCGATTAATTAACACACGCAACTGTTTTGTTGTTATAAACCTCGATGACAATGACACGGCTGCTGTTTCAATGCAAAAAAACGAAGATGATTGCGGGTCATGGAGGCCATGATGGTCACTAGTACAGTAAAATGAGGGAACCAACCCATCCCCCATGTAGTACACGTCGCGGACTTTAGATAGGGAATGGGTAAATAGGTAGGCGGATTGGAACGTTGTGGCTGACTATCCTGACTGAAGTTTTTCAGAGGAAAATTTCACCAGGAAAATGCCGGGATGATACCTTAAGAAAAGGCCTGGCCGATGCCTTCCTCATTCCTTACTTACCATATCCGGGCTTGAGCCAAAGATGCCAAAAAGCCATGAATAAATTCAAATTCACTAGCGAACCATAAGTGTTCTTAAAAAAATAATAAAGAACTAACAAGTGCATACAAAAGAGCTCCACAAAGAAACGAAGTGTCATTCAACCCTACGGATAGGATCTGAAGATAAGAGACATCACCCATTGAGCATTGCAAGCTACCCGCTATTAGCATTTTTATTATTATTATTTCGGTCAGGCAGTTTCACCAAAAGTGGCCCGGTTTCGTTCTGCCATATGAAAGGAATGAAATAACAGCAGAATCTCAATCTCCGATATTTTAGACCCATTTGGTTTTCCCTATACACCGTAGGGTTGTGTCATACTTCGTTTCTTGATGTATCTTTTGGTGCTCTTGCGTACTTACTTATCATTTCTTTTAATCAGAAAGTAGCATACGTTACCGATTAATTGGGGGTTCGACAGTGGTTCCCTGTCAACGCAGACCATAACTCCAGAACTATTGCCACATTACGACACTGCCATGTATCAGTAATATTTCTTGAATTACTTGAAGACAAAGGATGGGAAAGAAAAATCGACGAAGCAGTCCTCATAGTTCTAACATAAGATCTAATCCTGCGAGGACGCGGTGGCTCAGTTGGTAGAGCGCTTATCTCTGGTGCTAGGGATTTGCGGATCGATCCCTGCCCATGCCATGTGGACTTTGTGGTCAAACACAGTGTGCGTGTGTTTTCTCGGGGTGCTCCCGTTTCCTCCCACTTTCTTCATTCCACCAATTCATTCTATCATGATTCATACGGCCTGAGCCATAGTTTCCAAAAGGTCTTAAAATAAGTTCAAATACGATCTAATCTATGATTCCAGTGTCGAATTGAAGCCCATACGCATGCCTTATTCTTAAGAACATCCTTCGTAACATGAAAGGAATAATAACTTGTTTCGATACTCCAGTGGTTAGGGCGACAAACTATAAATCGGAAGGTCAAAGGTTGAAACCCGGGTGCAGGCAGGTGTAAAATTTACCAACATCAACTTGAACGCAATGAACAAATTTCAGCTAAATATGTATGCTAATAGACAAAAAAATCCGTTGTCGATTTTCTCCCACCGATATTTTGCTCATCGGGATTTGTGGATCCCAATGTTCCGTTAAGGACCTATAAGGGACGTCCGTAGGATGCCCAAAAGCCTCGAGTATGGATGTTCATGTCCATAAGGTCCTTTTCCTATAAATGTCCGTGGCGGACCTAAAAGGATGTCCGTCGAATGTCTCAGGGAGGTGCGTATGGACATCCTACGGACATCCATTAGACGTCGTCGGGACATTTTTCGGACATGCTCTGGACGTCCGACATATTCACTCAGAGCATCCTACGAATATTCAATGGATGTCAGTATGTGTGTCTGAAATCGTTTAAAAAAAACTGACACATTTCTGGAAAAACCTAGGCAACTATAGTTGCCTAAATATTTTCAGCAAGTTGGCTAATAAAAAGCAGCCATCTTGCAGTTTTCAGAGAATAAAATTAATCCTGAAGCAGGATTTAAACAAAGATTTGTCATTTAGAAGACCAGAGTCTTATTTACTGCCCTAAGCTGCCACTGATAAGAAAACACAAGATGAAAACAATATAGAGGGTGGGCAATACGTTGCCCGAACCCCAAAATCAAAGATACTCACACAACTTAAACAATTTTTAATTACTATTTCCAGTTTTGAATTCGAGTTCGTAATTCCCATTCACTGAGAAAATCACTAGATATACGATATATTGGCTTTTACAATAAATAACCATTCTAGAAATATATAGCCTAATACAAACATCATAAAAAATGATATTCAGTCCAGTAAAATAGTTACAACAATAGAACTTCTATTAATACTAACAACTTCCCACTCAACAAATAAACTCTCAACCAAGATTAACAAACTAATACCCCTTACAAAAGACACCAAGGTAAAGTAAAAAAGAAAAACAAACGAAACAGCACAAATCGGAAATATTCACAACACGATCTAGGGATTTTACTAATCTTGACAAACTGAAATTGTAACTTAATAAACTACCTAAATCCACATCTAGAATCACAAAAAAATCTAGGACCCACAAAAATAATAATAATAAAATAAAAGATTTAAAGGAAATCAATGAAGAAATGAAAGATAATATCCCAGCACAGTTCCCCCACCACCGACAACAAGAATACAACCCAGAATAATATTTTCCATACTGAGTATAAGAATATAGATATAAGGTGTAAGTTGCTCTACAAACGATATCAAACCAAGACCAACCATGCTTACTCTAGATCATCGAACAACACTATTTAGCAACTAATTTCACTTAAAAAAAATGGAGTAGGGGGAGCTGATATTAGCAATACTTAAGAGAAATCACCAAAAAGTAATCCTAGGCATAATAGACAACATACCTAGGGATTCCACCAAGATTTTCTGTTTAAGTTGGGGATGTAAAGTCAAAATTGGGAGCGTGTAAGTGGAGTTTTGCACACTTTTTTATATATATTTTTGACCAAAAAAAAAATTAAGTTGGCGGTGTTCTCGAGGATTTATGGGAGTAACACCAACCATATGGGGGGCTGTCGGAATCACTAAACTTACCCCTGTTAGTTAGTAGTCTCCGACTGCCCAAACGTTCATAAGAAATACTAGCCAAACAAAATAGCCCGAAGGCTGTGCGCAATTATCAAAACCAAAGCTCTCTTGAACCCTCAAACATATAGCCTACATTCCCATTTCTGCTGACATACATGATCAAAATTGTCGTACATAAATAAATAAATAATAATAATAAAAAAAACTTAACAGGGTTAACTTAACTCTGTCATGTCACATCTTATATTTGTTTCAAACATCTTATTTAACATACACGCTTACTATTATTTTTTGAAAGTTAAATATTTTAAATAACTATGGTAAGCACGAGAAAACACAACTGATTTGATTATTTTTATAAATATTCGAAATTGAACTTTAAAATGAAACAGTTAAACAATAATACTAATTATAGTGAATTAACAAGTTCTGAAAATGAAAATAAGCATAATGAATTGTTTTTCAATCTAAAGAGATTTCACTTTCTTTTTTTTTTTTATTAAAAAGTGATTCAATCAATTTATTCCCCATCATTTAACGTTTTCGGCTTTTATTTAAAGATAAATGTAAATCAAATATTAAGTCCGTTATTATTATTTAGGCTTTTAAAGTTCAGCAGACGAATTCTAATTTTACTTATAATTACAACATATTTATTACAAACGTTATAATTGTAAAATTCCTTTTTTTAAAGAACTAACTTTAAGAACGTAACGGAGCCCCGAGGCCTTGCCGAGGTCGGCAAATTGCGAAACCGCTGGGCATCGGAACGATTTTGCTACGCAACTCCATGAGATGCACTCTTTTTTTTTTTTGCTATGCTCGCTCCAGCGCTTCGCTTCATTCTTAAAAACCGTGTAATCGATCAGTGGTTTAGCGATTGCAAGCGCCCTGGACCCCTAAAAGGTATTAGAAATAATTATTTTTTATGTATTTATAATCCTCTGGCCGGCCTTCCCCTTTCCCACAGTTGTATTGTTGTTCCTTTACGGCATTACTTTCTATGGAATTTTGTTTATTTTCGATCATAAACTGGAGTTTGTATTAAAAAAATTCAATTTGCGAACATTTTCATGGTGAAATTTGTGTTCTACACGTAAAAGTTCCTACGCAAATGCATATGATAACTCATTTAGTTAATATAAAGTTTCAAGTTTAAGGTTGATTTTACTGCTTAAAAGTCGCTCAAATTACACAACTCAACTTATTCGGGACACAAATATATGACAGAGTGCGAGTCTATGCGTGTTACTTTCGCTATCTATGTGCTTCAAATAAAGCCCAACTCCAAAAACATGTCCGAAGTCAAAACTCACTGAACAGCAAAAAAGTATCCCTTGTTAGTGTTGTTTTTTCCGTCTAAGAAGCACTAATGTCCACAAACCCAGACAATTGACGATAATGAGACTAATCATGGCTCAAGCGAGCTCTGGCAGAAGAGCGATAGAAAGTATAATTACTTACAAATTTGAATTTATTTAAGCCTAACAGGCATCTATGGCATATGGCTTGGGTCAACAATGGGAAAGTTAGCGGCCAGGGCTTTGAGTTAAGGTACCATACCAGCATTCGCCTGGTGGGATTGAGGAAAACTAGAAAACCTCAGCCAGAATGGAATTACTTACAATTTTGTGGACCAATACTTTTCTGTTGAACAACTTTATCAAAGTAAACCTGATGAATTTGAAGCATTTCTGTGCTCAATACAAGCTCGAGCGCCTGTTACCTCTAGCTTACTCTAAAGTAACTTTTGCGTTGTATCAAAAACCATAGCCCACATCTAGTAATATTCCTCCCGACTTTATCTACAAGTGACGAACAATTACCAAGTGTACTGCAAAATCTGTTGTTTTATTCAGACTCAATTCTCCGTAGCATAACACATAAATCAGAACTCAGTTTTCAGGAACACGTATCAACAGACATTTTATAAAATCGACTAATAGCTTAGAACACAAAGACTTGGTTACACAAATCAGTACAGACTCCGAATTGACCATAATCCAGCTTCATCTGAATCAATAGATCATACCACGACAAACCTAACATCAGAAAAGCCAGGACATCAGACTTCCTTTTGCCCTTTATCCAAATTATCCTTACGGGGAATGTAAAGCCAAGATCTTCAACAAGAGATGGCAGCACTATCTCCGTATGTGTCCAATGTATTTTTATCGTTGCACGAAATTTCAATGTTGCTCCTACAAATTCAATCCTAGATATTTCAGACTTTCAGGGAAGAAAGTTCATAAGTAATTCAAGAGTTCTATCCGTGCCGATTTTTCATTTTCTATCTTGTTCATTGTTGAAATCGTTTCATTGTTATTATGCCCATAACAATGAAGCTCTTTCAACAATGAACAAGAAAAAAATGAAAAATCGGCACACCTAGAACTCTTGAAGTTTGAACTCTCTAGGATTGAATTTGTAGGAGCAGCAATGAAATTTCGTGCAACAATAAAAATACATTATATATATACAGAGATAGTGCTGCCATCTCTTTTCGGATATCTTTGCTTTACTTGGCCCTTAACAGAAACTTTTTTCTTCTATTGTAAGTTTAGTGTACCATAGTGTACAGTGTAAGTTTAGTTTAGTATGCTACAATAACAGCGGCATGATTCTCAGATCATGCATCACACGGTTTGCACAACTGGGAACACCTTCACTCCAGCGGTATTTTTACAGAAGCCAAAGAAATTCAAGTGAAGGATATAATAATTTCCCCTTCCTTTCCACGTTTTAAAAATATTCAAATAGTGCGTGTGCAAGACTCTTGGTCTGGTCTTGGTCTTGCATCGGTATCCCTGGTCTTGGTCGTGGTCTTGCATGCAAGACCAAGACCAAAACTGCAAGACCAAGACTCTTGCGCTCATCACTAGTTATGTTTTATCCCCCCCTGGCTAAAAAGTTTAATTCACACACTGACATTAGACATATACGGAGGTAGTGCTGACATCTCTTGTTGGATATCGTTGCTTTAGATTAACCTAAAGTGATCTTTTTGTGACACTACAGCATATGTTGTGCACTAAAAATGTGGTGTAGTTTATATTAACTTTAGGAAAAGTTCACATACTATGCACTAAAAACGTCGTAAAACTGGAACATATTGTAAACTTTTTCAGGACATATTGTGCACTTTAAGTGTACTATGATAACGCATTTCAACGAATAAATGATTTGACGAACTAATACATATTTCAAAGCATTTGCTCAACGGATAGCAATCTCACAGCCGATTCGCTCCGCCACGTCTCAAGCTCAACTTTAGAAATCTCAAATTTGGAATTTTATTTAAGCCGTTAGGCAACTTTAGCTCAGACGGAGTTTATGATGGTGGGAGAATCAGTGGAATGAAACGAGAGAGCCCTGAGAAAGCTTACGTACTTGCTGTTTGTCCCAGACATGCCACAAACCGGGATCGAGCCAAGGACTCCATGCGCCAGAGGTGAGCGCTCTACCTCTGAGCAGTGTTTTATTTGTGAAATTTATAGAAGGGGGGAAATTCGCCAAAATCAAAGTAGCATATTATATGGTGACGTGTGTCAACGAAATGTGTATATTTTCTATCACTTGTATGTTTTAACCTATACTCAGTCTGGCGCTCTGATGTGCACTTAGTGTCCTATCAAATTGAGTACCAGGGTGTCCTTGGGAAGGTAAAGGCTTTCGAGCGTAGGACTGATCACCCCACATCACTTTGTACCTTTGATCGAGAATATGTAGAGCTCTATTTCCGCATCCCCCATGCACCGTTCACGGCACTTTCGTATCTCACAGGGAATAGCTTTAGCTTTCGCATAGAGCAGAAAAGGATAAAATGTGGAACAAAAGGAACTTAGAACTAGCAATAACACGTATTTCCATATACCAGGTGCGTAAATATGAAACGGGAATTTATGTACAGAAAAGACACAGTGATTGGATGACAACGCTAAGAACTATTTTATTCGAAGTATTGGCCATCGCTAGCGATACATTTCTGCCATCGTTCCGGCAATGTGTGGATGCCAGACAAAAAAAAAAAAACAAAAAAAAAACTATGCCTCTTGTGCTGCAAAACAGTCATCAAGCCATTTTCGTACATTTTCGTAAGATGTGAAGCGCTGGTCGGCAAGTGCGTGTCCCATG
>JAGDQP010066174.1:0-11314 GCA_022664845.1 Lepisma saccharinum | reverse complement strand
GCCAGAAAAAGAGCATATACGGGAAGCTCTGCTTTTCTGCTTCCATTGGAAGAAATCGGCTGCCGACGCGCATCGAATGCTTGTGGAGGCCTATGGTGACAGTGATTTATCGGAAACAACGTGCAGAGATTGGTTTCGTCGGTTCAAAGATGACAATTTTGACCCGAGTGACAAGAAGCGTGAGAATAGGCCCAGGAAGTTTGAGGACCATCAATTGCCGGCGCTGTTGGACGAGGACGATACCCAATCGCAACAAATGCTTGCCGAACAATTGGGCGTTACTCAAGCAGCCATTTCCATGCGTCTACGTGCCATGGGAAAGGTTCAGAAGATCGGAAATTGGTGCCGCATGAATTGACCGATCGGCAGCTGGAGAGACGCCAATACACATGCGAAATGTTGCTCGACAGACAAAGAAAAAAGTCGTTCCTGTATCGGATTGTGACGGGCGGATTGATGAAAAGTGGATATATTTCGCGAATCCGAAACGCCAGAAATCGTGGGTTGATCCCGGCCAACCATCAACATCTTCCTCGAGACCAAATCGCTTCGGACGGAAGACGATGTTGTGTGTTTGATGGGATCAACAGGGTATCGTCTACTTAGGCCCAACCCTAACCACAACAAATTAACAAACGTGCACCGTTCTCTGTGTGAAAAGAGGCCGGAGTATCAACGAAGACATGACAAGCTTATATTCCTTCACGACAATGTCCCATCGCACACGTCAAAAGTGGTCCAAAACTACTTGGAGACACTTAAGTGGGAGGTGCTACCCCATCCCGCATATTCACCAGACCTGGCCCCTACAGACTACCATCTGTTTGCGTCCATGGGCCACGCCCTCGCTGAGAAGCACTTTTGATTCGTATGCAGACGTCCGAAAATGGCTTTATGAGTGGTTTGCCTCGAAAGAGCAAGACTTTTTTTGGCGTGGTATCCACAAATTGCCCGAGAGGTGGGCAAAATGTGTAGCTAGCGAGGGCAAGTACTTTGAATAACTTGCTTTGTGTTTTCTATGAACACACCATGTGTTTTGCTGACTACAAAACAGCGGATGTAAGCTTATACACTGGTATTTAAACGTGTGAGGTAGTTAGAAAGAAACCGATAAGAATTCAGAGTTCAATAACCCCCTACTCATTATGCAACACACTCATCACCGACGCATTGTTGGTTTACTATGCGTTAGGGGAACGTACACTTGCCACTTACTTGTTTCCTGGCGAAGGAAGAATTTAGATACTACAGAACGTCGAACTGCGTACATGTGTCCAATTTTAATCGTCCTCCCTGCTCACAGAATGGACCGAATCGAGTGATTAAAAACACAGGATAAAACCAGAGCCTTGTAATAGTGAGTCACTATCGTAAATGTGTGTTGTGTGCATCATGGCTCCAAAGGTCAACAGGTTTGGGGAGGGCTATGTAGTTGCACTTTTCCATACCAAACATTCGATGTCTAAAATTAAAAGAAAAAAGTCGAAGGAACGTGGATGCGCACTAGGTTCGACGGCTGCCAAGGAAATAATTAATCGGCATAAAAAAACAAGAGTTACCAGCGATTCAATTACCCACAAAGGAGGCTAGGAACTGAGCGTGTACTTCAGTGACCCCGTCTCTGTCTCATGGGTTGCGTGGAATGGCCCTCCAGGATAATCCTCCTTCGCAACGTGTGATGACCACACGACTACATGTGGCACAGTCAACTGCGAACCGCAACCAGCTTGAGAAGTTGAACCGGAAGGTCTTTACATGTTGTGGAAATTAATTAAGTGCGAAACATCGGTGTGTGAGAGAGAAACCAATAGCAGGCACCTATACGGACGCCATTTATCCTGGAAAAAGTATTCATCCCGTCCCGTATTCATCCGTCATTGGAAAACAACTTTCTCGAAGGGATTCATGGTTATTGCGGGATACTGCTACCAAGGAAAGTTCCGTAAAACTGTAAAATCAACTCGCCCTTCTTTCAGTATTCTGCCTCGTTTGTATAGAAATGCCATCAGTCAAGTCTATGTGCATAGAGATAAGGTTTCATCCCATACGTCTCATTCTACGCGTAACTTTCGGCAACAGATGGCGCAAGGTACTGGCATCCAGGCTACCCCATTTCACGATATACGGTGAAGTCATCAGATGCCAGTTCTATGGATTTCTGCGTATTTGGCCTACTGAAAATGGCCCTTCATCTCGTCGTGTCACCACATTCCGAAACCTGTGGAAAACCTGTAAGGAAGAGGAGCAGAGGATTCCACTTTCTGTACTTTGTCATAGCCTTCTACAATGGAAGTTACGGTACAGTGTTGTTGCCAAAACACATAGTGATTACAATGAGGCCAACCGATGGTCCTCCCGTGGATTTTCGTAAGGTAAGTACTAGTTCAAAATTGGACACATGTATTCGGATCGACCTTCTATATTTCATATTTCCTTAACTTGGCTGAGCATTCAAACTTTATTTTAAGGAATTGGAAACACTGGTAATGGACACAATAATGGCAACAAGTTAGTGCTAGGGTGAAAGAATGTTTATGACGTTACGACCATCGGGATGCGCAGTAGAAGTAACGAGGCTTTCAGAAATTATGCCTTCTGCATATTGTGGAACTTATTTTCGTACAATGACTTAAAACGTAAATTTCCTAAAATATGAAAAATCAAAATAAAGATTGACTTTTATGTATTTTGTTCCTGAACATTTGAAGATTTATAAAAAATGTACTAAAAGTGAATGAACTCGAAGGCGGAGGATATTTCAAGAACTGAGTTTTTAGTGCCCGTGAATTAGTCTCTTCAGTCTTCCTGGAAAATTGTAGTTCTAGATTGGCTAGAGTATAATCGTTACATTGCTTAACATTGTATCCTCTGGTACTAGGGGTCGTCTGATTGATGCCATGTGGGCTTTGAGATGGACAAACACCGTGCGTGTGGATTTTCTCGGGGTAGTCCCGTTTGCTCCCACTTTCTTTATTCCACCAATTCATCCCATCATTATCCATACGGCCTGAGCCATAGTTGCATAAAAACCTTAAAATAAATTCAATTCAATTAACATTGTGTTTTATAATTGCATACCAACAAGACCATGCTCGAAAATTTCATGTTCTCTTATTCTCATGAAATTGTTTAAAATCAGTACTTACTTACACAATCAAACATATTGAAATGTGTCCTTATTACATTTTTGATATGATGTGTAGCGAATTTATTAGCATCACTTTATAAAACCGTTTCAGATGGTGACAACTGGTATGGTATGAAAGTGTAAATGACAAAAGAACATATATTCTTTGAAGAAGTTACACTCTTATCAAGTCGAACATTACGCAAAACAGGTGGGGATTTTGAATTTAAGTTTATTTATGGCCTTTAGGCAAGTTTGATTCATGCTGAGATAGGACAGGGGCAAGGATATAGGACAAGAAGTCGACCAAGATATAGTTCACAAAACATGTTCTTTAACAAATGACTACGGTGGCTTTACTCCCTCACGCTGCAACAATAGGCAACACCCGTTTTCAGTTGTTTAATGCTTGTATGTTCATTGTTGTTCTCCTGGTTTGTGAGTCTAGAAACAACCCATGTTATTTAACCATATATCTGAGAAAAGTATGAAAGGGTTTCATAAAAGTCAAACTTTGTCCACACACACATACAAAAGTATATACTTTACATGATGAAACTGAAGAGTTCAGGGGCTAGCATTACTGATTTTTGAGTCCTCGCTGAGAATAATAGATATTTCATGATATTTTTAAGTCATTTTGAAATAGGCTGTATCTCTCTCTCTCTCTTGCTCTCTCTCTCTCTCTCTCTCTGTGTGTGTAGCTCATTTGCTTGTTTCCTGATTAATGGGTGTGGTGGTACATTGAGAAAACCAAATGTTTGTTTCTCACAAGCAAGTTGAAGGAGATGTATGCTCTCCTTGTCTCCCTTTCAATGAGAACAGAACATCCCCTCCCCCTTAATTGCTCTCGTGAACAAGCTCTATTGTCTCCTTCTTCAACAAGCTGTTGCGTCTTCGACCCGAACTATCCAATTCAACCAAAAACATTTTCTGACGTCATGCTTGCGTCATTGGCTTTACTCTAGAGGCATCAGCTTTTGAGAAATGGCACGTCTTTGTACCTCTCACTCTCTTTATGCGTGTGTATGTGTGTGCGATAGTGTGTGCGTTTATCCATAAGTATGTGCGTCCATAATGCCCCTCCCTTTTCTTCTGCAGTGGTTCTTTTGGTGTCTCCGTCATCTATCGGAAAAGAAAGATAGAAATGTGGAATGGGTAATAGAAGGGACAGAGGCCATACAGAGATGACAAATTGAGAGGGTTATGGCAAGGGACAAGGCCACCTCCTGGTGCTTCTAGAGATGAATGATGCCTCTGCACATTGTAGTTCCTAAGGCAAAAAAAGAAACTATGCACCAAAATATAATTGGCTTTTTGGGTGAGGAGGTGAAAAAAATACTTTTTTCTTATTTCCCATGTTGGACTACAGTAATTCCGAAGGTAGAGCGGATCCATAGCGCATTTTGTTCACGCTAACTAGTCCTCCACAAGTACGTACAGCAATATGAGAATTCCTGTAACTTGTAGCCGAGGAAAAATAAACCTAGTGGAAGAGAAAAGTTGGCGGATCGAAGAAATCTGATATCAGTAAAAAGGAGAAGATATATGTACCGGATGTGATTTTTCAATTTCCTTTTTATTGCCGGATGGTTTCCTTTTTCACTTCTGGATCAGTCTGCCAGCCCTTCAAAAAGGACATGTCTTTGTCGAGACGATGTTGATAAAAGGAAAAATTGATTTACAGTCGTAGAATGAAGCGTCGGCATGTAGAATTGAAAACAGAAACCTATTTTTGATAACTTTTATTGTAAACGTCAAAAGATTTTTTTTTTACAGTTGATGGAACTCAATTCTGATAGCTGGACAATATTTCAATTTAAAGTTTCTAAGTTCAAGTTTCAGCATAAGATATTTGAGCATGAGTTTGTTGCTTACTTCTTCCAGTTAATTTAGAAACTAGCATATGAGGTTGAACATTGCAATTTTTTATTTAAATTTGTTCAGGTGTGCAAATACCATTCTTTTGTACACATTGCGTGAGCTAAATAACAATTCAATACACAGAATTAAGAACGTGCACAGGTGTGGAAAATAAACAGGAAGCTAGCGGAAAGCAATGAATTATCGCGATTATAAATTACACCTGACAAATAAAATTGAAAATTCCCTGAATAGATCATAATTAAAGTGACCAAAGATAATCCAATTTAAAAACAAAGATCAGATGTTTTAACTGTATAGTGTTAGATAAAATACACTATGGGAAAACAATACGTGCACTTGTTTACATTTCTAGTATACTTCGTTCTTGATTTATTTTTTTCATTTTTCTGTAGAAGAAATTAAATATACGTGGGAAGTCTGAATTATTTATTCAAAGTTTATTATTTATCAATTACTTGTATGAATTTTGATTCCACATTATTTTTATTTACAGCGGTGCTGGTCGCAGTACGCGTGGTCAGATTTAAAATCACTTGATTGTCTGCCTCATTTCTCGTGATTTCTGTTGCTATTCAAAGGAGAACGAAACATTATTAATGTAGTGTCACATAATACCGCTAGAGGTTTATAGGAACACAGTAACCTTTTATAATGAACAAGACCAAATATTTGTTTGAAATTTGCAAATGAGCAATATCAAGTTTGTAACTAATATTTACTAATTTACTTTTGCTGTGGCAGATAAGCTATTTATAAGCAAAATTAGCACAAATATTTATAAGAAGAAGCATCGTGGACAAGAAAGTCGAAAACATAAAGGTTATTATGTACTATGCTTTCCTTTCAGTAAATTTAATATAAATTCCTTTACATTTTTCGACAAAGGAAAAATGTATTAATCATACACAAAAATTAGAGAGTCTTAACAAACAGTTTTTATTTCCGCCACGTTGGATCTATGATTTCATAGCTCCATATAGCCTAGGACACAGTATGGATCAAGGCAAATCCAACAACACCTCATTTGTTAAAATCACTCAAGTAGTTTAGGCTCTACGATGTACGAAACTTACAGACATACATAAATAGCCTTTGAAAATCCGCAATTTTATCAATTTCCGCCATGTTGGAGTTATGAATAGAGTTAAAGTGGTAGACTTTGTTCCATCGTTTCTAGCATTCATTTTTTATCTAGAAACCGCGGTCAGAAATTCTGTTGCAGTTTGTTCTAGGTTCATTGCTATTTTTACTGGACTATTAGTGGTGAAGACATGTATTAAATGTATTACAATTAATCCAATTATGATCGAACATAATAGATGTGAATGACTATGTAAACAACATTAGTTGTCGCGGATATATCATAAAAGATGTAACATTAGCTGTAATTGACAGCTGTTAGTTCCGTTCGCATTAGGTTAAGACTGACATCGAACCTAATCGAATTAAAGATACACTTAATTATATCAGACTCCTACATGCTCGGAAGACACGATATTCACTCATATACAACTAACCACTTTTATAATGAAAAAGATGAACGAATCTGATTTACACAATCATATCGTTGCGTTGAAGGCAGAAGGGCGTAAGTATATTAGATTTCTATATAACTTACCCCTTATGTCTTAAAAATGATGATATATTTAGTAATATACACTATTGTATAAAGAACTCATCTATAAATCTGAAAGTACACATAAACTCCTCTTCATAATATAGCTGATATTTACATACAAAATACTTGAAAAATTAAATCACTTCAATCACATCCTTTTTGATTTATCAGAAATCGATGTGAGAGAATCCAACATGCAGCTATGCAAAACGACGATACAAATCTCAACATTCTTTCCTTCCTTCTTTTCCAGATGTATTATGTTAAATCAAGCGCGTTCTCGTTCTTCCTCATAATCTCAGCATACAACGAAACTAATAACATTTTGATTGATATGCATCCTATTTTGCCTTGCTCCATAAATAAACAGTTGCATTGCTTCGACTCTGGGTATAGAGCCAGATGATAAAATTACTTTAGAAAAAGTCATGTTATCATCTTACATGATTGGGCAGATTTTGAGAGTGACTTATAAATCCTAACTTTACCTTTCTAGCTTTCTACACTGAGAACAAATTGCCTATACTAGTTAACATTACAGACATGTAAAGTTGATTTTGTCCAGACTCAGGATTTAAAGTCCGAAAGTTTGGAGTCCAAACCACAATAATTGTAATTTTGCAGAAACCGAAATGCGTAAATCACATTCTGCATTTGGTTTTGTTCGAATAGTCCATAGTATATTATAAATGTCTATTGCAACGGGAAACCTGCCAGTAAGTAATGTTTAGAAAACATTCCAGACTGAACTTGGTACATAGGATGTCATCGAAGACAAAAAATGTCTTGAAAGAATGGAAACATTACGGCTTGCAATCCAGTACATACTTTATGACAAAAGTAATGCAGATTGCGCTTGAAAATTAAAATAAAGTTCAGAATTCGTTTTATAAAATTACAAAGCGTAGAAAACATAATAATGTTGAAATGCCTTGAGTAAGGAAAAAAACTCAATCCAGTAAAGACATTCTGTCATGATAATGAGGACATATATGCATTCCTAGATTGTAAAGAGGAAGAATATTTATTTTGTAGAACAATTTGTACAGAGAACGGATTTACAGTCATTGCATGTAAAGCGGAACGCGCAATTTAAACGTTTTACAGACTTAGCATCTATAAAGCCTAGTAAAGAAATTCGTAGGATAGAAAATGTAAGTAATGTAAAATCTAGAAAATGGGAAGAAACACAATCAGGAAGATATAATTTAACATATATATAGGAAATAAGTAATTCAAGTATACTGATGTTTTTAGGGGTTGGAGGGGGGGGGTCTTTCCAATTCTGCCTCTTGGCATTCTTTGCACAAGCCAAGTTGTGCACTTTCAAGGTCGTGCAGCACAATCAAATTTCATGCTCCTGTGTTCCATCTGTACGAGACAGCTGGTGTTGCGGGACGGGCTTTGGACCAGGCGTACAGAATGTTCTCCTGATCTATGTTCCTTGTTTTGTTGCGTTGAAGTATTGCAATTATATATACAATTGCATGGGGTCCAGTATTATACCTACTATATCCTTTATTTATTACAAAAATATGCAGAACATAACTAGACGACACAGACAACACAAGGACAAACTCAAACATGGAATTGAATGGCTGCTTCTTTATTGGCATCTTTTTTTATCTGCAACAAAAGGAAACATAAGATTAGATGCGCGTAGGAGTGATAGAGTAAGACAAGTTTCTGTCGCCATCCTTGCCTATATTATTTCACTTCCTTATTGCTGCAACTTGTCCCACATTTTTTTCTTTCACTAGAAGTTGGTCTTCTTCTGCTATGGGAATTACGAGGGAAGAAGATGTTGATGTTGTTAATATTGGGGAAAATACACTAAACACGTTATCACACATAATTAGTGTTTCCTGTTTTTGTTACTCCTCCCATCTCCATTAAGATTGCCATTTTGCACATACACTTTACACTAGACATTCACACTTTCACTCACTTATACCGTGGTAAGTTTCACATTTTTTACCTTCTTTCCTGGGTTTCAGAAAATAAGCGTTTGGGCCTATGTTCGACAGTACATGTGCTCGCTTTTTCATTTCCAAAACTTTATCCACCTCACTCATCCGTCACACCCTTTAACGTCACACCCTTCCTCATCAAGGCGCTTCTCATACCACTGGGTTCCAGCGAAAAACTTGCACACGTTTTAGGTGTGCTTTTAATGTTTCCATTTTATAATTCTGGAATTCACTGTTTCTATTCCACGACTAACGCGGTTGACGCGGTTTTGCAAGCATGTTTTTAGTTTTAAAGTCTATTGTTCATATTACCGGCTGACGCGGTTGATGCGATTTCGCAGGCATGGTTAAGGTAAGTCAGGTTCTCGTATCATGTCCCTATCGTGTATCCTCCTTCCTTCTTGTCTTGCGTGGTAGTCTTAACAATCCATGAATTTGCACTTCTAAAATTTAGAGATTTTACTAGCCAGCTCCCTGAGGACCGCCACCAGTTTCGGAGCTCGCAGAACCTCCGTGACAGACATCTCCCCAAGGAGCGCTCTTTCTTCTCTAGCTATTTGGTATGTTTCTCCACATCGAAGTACCATATGATCCGACGTTGCTACAGTTCCACATACGTGACACAAATTATCTTCTACAATAGCCATTTGAAGTAATTTTTGGCGATACCGGCCGTGTCCCGTCAGAAAATGCAGGAGTTCATCTGTCACCTCTAATTCAATGTTCAGACTCTCCTCTATATTAGGGAAAAAGCCTCCTGCCCTTTTCTGACCTATCCTACAATGCCTGCTATCCTCCGGTCAATATAGTATCTATATCAGATATATCCTCCGACTGTCTATCTAAAATTGTAGATATATTTTCCTGATTATTTTTCTTTAACCAAAACTTTGCGCTCAGTTTCTTAACTTGGAGGTGCATTGGTGGGACCGCCAGAGCAACCTGTAAAGTCTCTACTGATGTTCGATATGCTCCTCCAGACAGGCGCAGCAACAGTAATCTTTGTGCCCTATCAATTATTTGTTCTTGTTTTATGTCATCTAGTCTGTGACAGCAGACGTTGGCAGCATATACAACTATCGATCTTATAATGATATCGTGGTAGGTTCTTATTATTTTCACTGAAATTTTGAGTTCATTTATTGCTAATGTAACCAATGTATGGGAGACTTTTATAGCTTTATTCTTGATTAGTGAGGTGTGCTCCCTAAAATCTAATTTCTCGTACAAGGTTAATCCTAAATATTTGAATTATCTTTCTCTTTTGATTGTTTTCTCGTTTACTTTAATAATCGGACCTCTGTTAAAGTTTAGTTTCACCTTCAATAGCACATATTGTGTTTTCTCCGATGAAATAATTAACTTATTTTCCTTACACCATGACGTCATTTTCCGACCACTTCGTTGGCCCTCGTCTGCAAGTCCAAACGGCTATTGCTCTTTATCACAAGCGCCAGGTCGTCCGCTTATCCCACCACCCTTTCAACTTGGCACATTTGATTACGCGTCTCTAAGCATGGTTGAAATGCTAGATCCAAAAATACTGGGCTCAGCACCGATACTTGAGGACATCCCTTAGTTGGTGTCTTGACAACGACTCCGTCCGCAGTTTCTACCTTGGTTATTCTATTTAGAAAGTATTTTTTTTATAACTTTCCATAATTTACTATGATCTTCTAGTTGATCATCTTAAGTTCCCTTAGTAGAGCGGGCCACCATATATTGTCAAACGCTCCCGAGTTATTGAAGAATATCCCTATAACATTTTTACATTTCGTTTCTTTTAGGCCGTAAATGCTATTACAGAACTAATTTATCGTATCTTCTGTGGACCTTACTACCCGAAATCCAAATTCTAGTCTGCAATTCTTCAGATCTTGTCTTTTTCAATTTATCTTTGTTGCTATTACTTTCTCAAATATCTTAGTGATAGTATCAAGTAGGCATATTGGTCTGTATGATTTTGGGTTTATTTTGTCTTTGTCTTCTCCTTTAAGTAGGATTATCAGATTAGCTTCCTTTCACAGATCAGGAAATATAGCTTGCTTAATGCATTCATTAAAAAGCCTTGCTGAATACGGGGTCCAAATATCGGGATCAGTTTTATATACTTTATTTTTATGTTTGTATGGACCAGGGGCCTTCTTTGTTTTGAGAGTATTTAATCCGAACAAAAACACCAGAGGTGCAAAAAGTGGAGCCAAGTTCTTTAGCCCTAAAAAGGTGCGAAATGGGAGACGGATGAGCCAAGTTCCTTGATGGCAGCATGTAACAGGAACAAAGGAACTTGGCGCGAGCTGGCAACAGCCTTTATCGTAACCACTCTCCAGGACACTGTGCTTCCATGTTGCAGATTTTTTCTCCATACCCACCACCGATGGGAATGAGATATTTGTTGAAACATAGGGAAGCTTTGTCATATTTATTGAAACCTACTTGTGATGATACAGCAAATTTGCTTCTTGCTGACAAATCCACCACCACCAACCCTAAGGCTCGAACATCATCTGGTGTTTTGCTCGGATTTCACTGCTTTTTATACGTGTACATATATACTGGGTTCGCCTCGCTGGGTGTGCTGCCCCAGAATTCCGTGTGCGCAACAATTTCAAATTTTTAGGGCTACGCCCCCTTTATTGTGATCGGACCTTCTGGAGACAACGCCATGCTGTGCAGACCTTTTCCCATATCGCCTCGGGGGCTGCACGCTCA